>UFQX01000232.1:192815-207183 GCA_900497675.1 Arapaima gigas | reverse complement strand
GGGGGGGGGGGGGGCGCATAATAAAACATGTTGCAACTAAACATGGAGTGGAATACAACATACAAGTTGTGTGTCAAATATTTTAGTTGTATGTGAAAAGGTTGGTGTGTTACAGCCCACCTGTATTATAAAGCACAGCGATTAATCCAAACCAAGTAATTTCAGACCCCCCCCAAAAGCAAGTTTCCCATTCAGCTCCAGCTGAGCCCCATATATAAACCCCTCCTAAAACCTCGAATGGGTCTTTTCCCAAACTTTAAAGTAAGCAGTAGTACATGAGTAAAGTTCATTATGTTACATGCGGTAGATAAAGGGAAAGTTTAGTGTTCACGTGTGCTGACTGTTTGTGTGCGGCCAGGAAGCGCAGCCGGCGAAGTGTGAGCGACCATTAAGTTAGCGTCACTCTTTGGAACAAGTTTTCCCCAACGCAGTTTACCGCAGTAAACACCGGGCCCAAATCGTCGTAAACATGGCAGGGTTTGGTCTTCGCTAAACGGGCGACCATTGGCCAAGTGAGGAAATGTTCGCTCAGTGCGCGAATGTTAACTGCGAAGGTTTACAGGCGGGCGACGATACGACAGTTTTCCAGACCGTCGTCTTTGGCGATTCTCACGCTTTCGGTGGGGCCGGTGAAGCGGAGTCGCCAGCTGTTTTTCGCTTGTCCCTCCTGGTCCGAAGCACTCGCTACAGAAATAATGTATCATAAAACAACGCACGAAATCTTTGCACCCAACCGCAGCGTTCATCCCGAGAGTGTAGAGACGGCGGAATTCCTTCTCGATGCCATTGCTGCCCACCGCTGACGGACAAAGCGTCGACCTGCCCTGGCAGCTGGGTGGGGCTTTGTAACCCCCGGGGGGGGGTCTGCTGTTAGACCCTTCTCTCACTTCCCCACCACACACTGAGATGGGCAGGGATGAGAAGCTCGGGGGCCACGTCTCCATGTTTCACACCAAATTCTCATTTACAGTAATAACTCACGATTCCATCTCTTTCTAACTCTTTCCCTCTGTTCCAGTCCATGTCTCTTCCTCTGTCTAGTTCTCCCTTTGTCTTCCTCTCTCACCCTGAACCTGTGGGCTGTCAGGCAGCATGCGGCCAAAGAACAACCAAGTACATTAACCATGAGCCCAGCATGTCAGCGTCAGATCAAAAAGCCCAAGTGCAGTCTGTCCATCAAGGTCCATCGCTGGAACAACACAGCTAGTGATTTTTCTTCCACTCCATCTTTTTTTCCAGCCATACTTGGTGCTGGATCTAATTTGGCCCTGAGTTCAATCTCTCTTCTCCTGGGGGGCCTTGGTGCTGGGTTCTGTGCTTTGGGTGAAGGTACCAGGTTGCCCTCACTCCCCCCTCCAGATACGGCTCTGACAAGCCTGTGTCAGGCAAAGTCTCTGCAATGGGAAGTCTGAGCTAAGAGGACTTTTATGGGTGATGGGAGGGGAGGGTGGGATTTGTACCACGGATTGACTGAGCGACAGACAGGTCAACCAGCAACAACACGGTTGGTCTTTGCTGTAAAACCGGGGAAAGCCAGTTGCCAATCCTGGCATTTGCTGTGGAGGCCTTTCTGTGCATCCGAACGCCATTCAGCAGCTCCCCATGGTGTGTTCAGAGGAGTCCGCAGTCAAGGAGAACCTGGGCGTCTTCAAAGTTGTTTATTTACTTACAGGGTCAGCTTTGCACTCTAGACTACTTGCACTGATTTAGCCATTTATATAGCTGGGTTATTTTTACTGCGTGAGTGCAGGGTGAGAACCTTCATCTGGGGTGATGTAGACTGCGGGGCCACCACTCGTCCTCCAGCACTCACGTTTTCATATGAGGAGCATGAACTTGAACCGCCAACCTTCAGACTGCAGTAACCGCCGCGTCGCTTGTTGCCCCTCGTGTGGGTTTTAGGCGCACGGTCAGCCTGGATCAGCAGCGGGGTTCCACTTCGCCAGGAATTTCTGTGTGAATCTGTGTCGCCCTGCATTTAAAAATGCGTTATAAGATGCAGCGGCACACAAATTCACCCCTCCCCCAAACACGTGAAAAGAATACAGCGGTCGAAAATTTGTATTAAAAAAAATTGCGGGGCATTTTAAACACGGTCGTGTTGTATCGACTCACATTACGCCAACAGGTGTGAAGCTGGGATTTTTTTTTCTCCAATTGCTTCCTGTGGATTAAAAGAGTCTCGACTTGTCCAGTATTTCCACTCAAACCTGTGCCCCCCCACGTGGACGATGCTGATTTTCCGTATTTCCTAGTAACAAGAACCGTTTCTTGCTTCTTAGAGGAGACCTTTACTTATTATACTTCACACTGATTTTTTTAAACTAACACTGGGGGTTAAAAACTGCTGAAAGGTTTTGGGTCTTTTTTTGTTCAGACACAGGAATAATTTAAAGTCCTTTTTTAACATTGGAAGTGTCTTTAAAAATCTATCTTTGAATGTGGGCATGTTAAGTCCACAAGTTCTGCAAATGCCAAGCTAAGATCTGACTGTCCATTTCAGGACTCCGGGTGTCGGGGGAGGGGGGGCAACCAGCATGGCAAATGCGATCACTGGGCTAGAATGACTTTGGGGGGGGTCAGTTGTGTGGCCTTGGTCAAAAATGGGCGCTTAAAGTTGCTCTTCTCTCTAGAAATCCTCTGTTTTGATCTTTTCCTTCCTCCATGTCAGTTTTTGGAAGATGCAGTTCAAAGAGGTTGTTGTCTCCAAAGAAAATGACAGAAGCTGCGTTTTTTTCTATAAAACGCTCTGAGGTGAAGGAGAAGGGGAAGGAGCTAAAGAATGAGCCATAGAAAAGTGAACAACCCAGAGCCGTTGATCCATCCAAACAAATACTGGTGTTGGACCAATTCTGCTTCTGGTCATACCAGATGACCATCCGATATGAAGACCTTGTACATGGACAAAGGAGATATCTTGGCCATACGAGTTCTGCAAGAGGTTTCCAACAAAATCAGCAGTTTGGAAGCTCAGATTCCAAAAGTTGGTAACTTAAATGATAATGTGAAGAGTTTTACAGACTCTAGCTCCAAGGCTACTTTCAGGATTTCTGCTGGTAGGATGCAGATGAATCGCCTGCTGTATTAATAGCTGCCCTGGAGCGAAGCGTGGAGTAGATTCTACCAGCTGAAGATGGACAAAGTGGAAAAATACAAACTGTTGCAATTTGAAAACCGTGGGTTTACTTGAGAAATATTCCGCTCGGTCCACATCTGCTGCTCGGGTCACCATCCCAGGAGGGTCTGCTTGCTGATTCTCCTTCAACTGCAGTGGATTTCCTCTACAGATGCACTGCCGGTGCACCTGACCAGATTCAATGAATTCTACTGATGTTGTACAAAGATGCAAACTCAGCGAGGTCTTTAAAACTTTTGACAACATTTCCCACAGTTGTGCTCATGCTGGCAGATTTAGATATTTACACAACGGAAAGATTTATCTCTTTGGCAGCCCTGCTTCACTCACGGCGTTTTTGGCAACTTGGGCGCTTCGGGAAGGTTCACACAAGGTTCGTATAAGTAGTATTTAAAAGATTTGAATCTTGAATCTCGTTTTTTTACTTTTTCCATATTTCTAATTGGATTCTATTGTACTTATAACTTATCGGGGAGGGGGGGTTCTGCTTTTTTTTTTTTTTTAAAAAGAAGTATTTACGGTGGGCTCTGGGCAGCGGTGCAGCTGCAGATGACAGGGGGCAATATCTCCACCTGGCTCTCATAAATCACGTCGGCTTTCTTGGTGTGTGGGTGCTGCTGAGCTTCTTGTTTGTAGCTTTGATTTTTCTGTTTGGGCTTCATGCTGCTCTTATCTTCCTTTCTGTCCTCTCCTTTAGAGGATCGTTTGTTTCTGTTTTTTTTTGTTGTTGTTTTTTAAATAAGAAAGACTACATTACCAGGGGTGCACAATTAGTTCTCCACTTAAACTGGGATGCCGGCATAATTAAAAGTCAAGTGTACTTTTCTCTTTTTTTTACCTCTAACAGAATTTTAATTAACAGAAACGTCTTCTGCGCTCCGAGTTGTACATTTTTCCACTACGACATTGTAGGACATTTCCAGGGACAGCCTGGCTGTACTTTAACTGTGAGGCTGCTCCAGGCACTCTGGTACATTTATCCCGGGAACGTGACAGTGCACAAGCGTACGGTGGTGACATTCATTTACCTACCCGGAAGATCTTTAACGTAAAGGTTCCTCCATCTCCACAGGCCGCGCCATCGCCGGACCTGACAAATAAGCGGTTTGCACGTCCGTCATAATGTTCTGTTTTTGGGGGTTTCTTCCGGATGGTCCGCCGAAGTGAGCGGAGGTGATCGGCGCCGACAGACGGTTGCTGATAAGTCTTGCTGAAAAGGAAGTGCGGATCGTCCCCCGCTAACCTGGTCGGTAAAGGGATGCGAGTGGGAACGCATGGGCTGTTTTTGAAGGTTCGAGCTGATGTGTCTGGGCTGCCGTGAGGCCGAGGAAGAGGTGGGAGGTCCTCGTGAGGAGGCAGCTCTGAGGCACCCTGGATGGACCCCCCACTTGAGGATGGCGTCTGAATGAAATATAATGTCTCACTGTCTGTGAGGCTGTACCCTACTTTATGCATATTTCCTGAGCGTTTAAACGCGTATTTAAATGTTTGTTTCTAATTACGTCTTTTGTGAGGGGTCTCTTGTTGGATGGTGTTGCAAATTGGGAGGAATTGTTATGTAAAGATTTATTTTTAGAAGGCCAAGGTTATAGGGAAATGAATGAGTTATGGCAGGTCTTGTAGAGTTTTGTGTGATGTTAAAGGTGTCAATGGTTGAGTTGTAAATAGTAACCTTATAAAAGAAATTTTGGGGGAAGTAACACTTTGGTAGTGATATTGAGCTGTACTGTGTACCTGCCGGCTCAGTATATTGACCTGGGTCCTGTGTTGTTCTGTTTTTTTTTTTTTTTTTTTTTTAAAAAAAGCTGTTCTCACCAACTGGTTTAGTGTTAAAAACAAACAACGGGGGCTGTCAGAAAGTCGGAAAGTCACCGAACAACAGAGGCAGCGCTGAAAGGTCACAGAAAGCAGAAGAAAACACAGAAAGGGCTCGATCTGCAGGCCTCCAGGGTCACGTTTGCTTTTTGTCGTAATGAGGTAACAATGAAAGACAGACACTGAAGCGAGTCGCTCGGAAGCATGCAGACCTGCTGCATACTCAGCCTAAGTTCAGTATCTAAAGTCCTTTTGACTTCACCACATTACTGCAAGTGCCTGTCGGTGGTGACGGTGTCACCTCACGAAGTGAAGGTTCTTGTTTCGAATCCCTGCGCTGTTGCTGTTCCCTCGATCAGTTAGGCATGGTAAAAATACCCTGCTGTGTCAGTGTTTAATCATGAGGCATGTTCCTGTATGCATTTTGTTTAAATGTCAATATAATGGCAGACTTCGCCGTCCTCCGCCAAAATGGCAGTTTGAAACCCGCTGCTGTTTCACTGTGAGAAGCAACTTTTAAAAGTTTACCGTGGCCTTCCAGGGAAGAGTGTTCTGGAGGGCGTCACGCTCGTGCCTCCGACGCGGTTCGCCTGCTGCTGAGCACTCTGGTGTCTGACTCGCGCTGATTGAATCAATCTGGGGAGAGCCGAGGCCGTGCAGGTTGCCGGACCCCCCCCCAGGATGGACCCTCTCCGAAAAGCAGGAGGAGAAAACAGACTGGAGTCAGTAATACGCAGCGCTGCTACTGCAGCTGCTGTCGTTTCCTAACATTTTCTAACACTTAATACAAAGAGAAGTTTCACGATTATAATGATCTAACATGGTTTCCCCCCCCCCCCCCACTGCTGCTGTCATCCCCACAGTCCAGGTACTTACCCTGCATTGCTACTCGAAAAATGACCCACCTGTATAAATAGGTAAATCATAGTGAGCTATAAGGACTAAAACTAATTTTATTAGTTGAATGAAAATGCCGATTTAAAAATACAGTAAATCTGTACAAGGCAGAATGTTGGATTAATGACATCACCGGCATCATAATATCTGTCAACCTTTCATTATCCTTAACCGCTTTATCTGGGTCGGGGAGGCGGCGGTCCAGAGCCCATCCTGGAGTCACCGGGTACCAGACTGTGAAACTACACTCGATTGGGGGGGAGGGGGTCGCACACAGTCACACAGTATGGGGAGTTTAGAGCCACCAATTACCCTCAAACATGCGTCTGTGGACTATGGTAGGAAAACAGAGCACCCGGGACAGGAGGAGATCGTGCGAACTGTGTGCCCGCTGCGCCACTGTGCTGCCTGCCTCGCGATGCTATTTTTCAGAATTTAAAAAAAAAAAAAAAGTGTGCCTCAGATTCTACAGAACAGGATTTATTCATTTTATTACTCAGTTGCTGCACAAATTTCTCTTTTATTATCTGGCACGACATTATATAGCTCTGTTTAATGAAACATTTTATACACTTTTAACCAGATTACTGTCGTGTCACAATGATTAAAAACAAGACGTACAGAGTATAATACACTGGAATGACCAGCTAATGCAAAGTGCGGTTGGTAGAGAACAAAATCCTGCGCAGAATGATGGCTTCCGCCCCCCCCCGCTGGAGCAGCTGCTCGTCTCCCTTCTTATTGTCACAGCAGCTGCTTTGATTGTCTTATGAACAATAACTTCAATGTTCTCCCATATCTTGTTTCCAAAATAAACACAGCAGAGCGATTCCTGCGAACCTGGCTACGGCGACGGGTTCCGGCACGGGGTTCTTCACCTTTACGTTTATGGTCGTCTCTCTGGGCACCTGAAGCGGCGCTGCTGATGCACCTGGACCAGGTGGTGAAGATGTGGAAGGCAGAAGGACGAGAATTGAGAAAGTCTGCGCCCGGAGGCCTCCATTAAGCAGGTGATTTTTGTGGTAATGTCGAAAAAGATGGTTTTGAAGAGTCAGTTCAGGATGCGGCTCAGGGTTCAGTCTGCAGGGGGATGCGATGGCTATGCGGGGGTGGGGTGCTCTGTCACCTTTCGCCGGAACAGGTGACCCTTTGAGTGGGAGGCCTGGTCTCCCAGGTCTCAGCGGCAGCAGGAAGGTCAGGGGGGATCATTGAGTGTGAGTGAAAAAACAATTCTGAACCGCGTTCACTTTTAAACAGCACAATAACAGGTGGAGATAATGAACGCCGGCAGGAGCAAGTGAGCTGTGGATGGCAATAATAAAACACCATTATGTCAATTCTCTCCTCTCCCCGTGTCAGCAGATTGCTCCAGCGCCGCGAGGTGCAGCTCACACTCCTTCCAAAGTCTGTCTCAGACTCCACCGCGACACACACTTCAGAGCGAGGGGTAATTGCATCGGAGTTCTGCAAATCACCGTCACTTCTTTGCTTTTATATCAATCCCGAGCAAAAGTGACCCGGAGCTCATTAGAGAACCGCCGTTTTGGTTTCCGAGTTTTGAGCAGGTCTGCAGGGACAGACCATTTCTTTGGCGTCACCGCCCCCCCCGGGTGGCAAAAATTGAGGTCGCACTCCGCGAAGGCCGGCTAACGTGGCTGGGTCGAGTGCGGTGCTAACAACTCCAACAGTACTGCGATTTACTTCTCAGAAAACCCACAGTTGACAGGATGGGCTGTAAAACACCCGGGTTCCCAGACCTGGGTCGCACACTTGTTTCCACCTGTTTAAACGACCCTGAAAGACCCCATGTAGCCTTTCTTTAAAAAAATTCCCTGCAAATGCTTATTTCTTTGCACCCCCCTCTCTGCCTGGCCCCCCATCACACACAACGTGTGTCCACGTGTAATTTTGTCCAGGAGGGGTCCGGTGGAGGGACTGACCGCTTGATGGGTGACGGTCAAGTGTGGCCTCCGCTTGGACCGTCTCTCCGGAGGCCCCTGTAATACAGTATAAACGCCGTTTTCCCCAAACAGGGATGCGACAACTTAGTCTGGCTTTTGATGCTGCCTCTGAACATTATTATTTTTTATTTACATTCAACCGTTGCATTTGGGGAATGATCCCCCCCAAATTTGCATTTCTATCTTTAGAGGGGTGATTAGAAACTGTGCAAAATCCCACATGGCACACGAGGCGGAGCAGCAAAACAGTTTAAACAACTTACTTATTTATGCTTATATACACATACATATATAGGCTTAAATAATAACTGCACGTGTTATAATAAAACACATAAACACATTGTAAATAAAGCACATATTTAATTGACAACAGAGCAGAACTGAGTTAGAGGCAGAAAAGCAAATAAATATAGATATGTACTATAGTACGAGGGCTAAAGGTCACCATAACTTTATTTCTTTTCGGTTTTCAACATTATGGACGTTTTTTCCTTTCGAATTGTGAAGGTCCTCCAAACAGGGATACAAACAACACTTCAAAGGCACCACTTATTGTTTATATATTTTTAAAATCTATTACAGTACCTTTGTTCAAGATGTCTTGCTACTGTTTATAGCAACATTTATACTAAAGCCTTCAAATTACAAGCTGACAGCCCCGAACCACCGTTATACCTGCGTGGTGACAGCGACCAGGACCGGCTGTTTGCGGGGGATCCGTTTGCCCCTCTTACCATAGTAAGCAGCTCATTCGAGAGGGAAACTCGAAAATCAGCCGCGAAGATGATTTAATGTCCATAAATATAGCCGGAGTTCACATCTCAACACCTTCTACACACACACACACACACACACACACACACACACACACACAATCGATCTCCATCCTCAGGAGCCACGTGACCTGTTGGCAAAATGGAAATATGAGGATCAACTGAAATGAATGTAGAACTTTATAAATCCCAGTAAAGCGAGTTGTATGACGTAAAACTTTGTGTGTGTGTGTGTGTGTGTGTGTGTATGCGCGCGCGGATCTGTGCACTCGGTTCGTCCGCGAGCCGGCAGGCTGCGCTGTGCGCGCCCACTGTGCTCTCTCTCTCTCTCTCTCTCTCTCTCACACACGCGCGCGCGCACGCTGCCTCGCGCTTCTCTGCACCGGAGTGGCGAGCCACGGGCGGCGCGCGCATTTGTCACGCGGACGGGACGCGAGGTCTGACGGCTGCCTGCGCGCGCTCGCTGCTGCTGCTGCCCGGATCCTCGCGCGCTCCTAACTTCAATGGATACTTGAAAGCGGCGGTTTCAGCGCAGAACGGACACCGGGGGCTGCGGCGCTGCGGAAGGTACGTGTCTGCGGGCCGCGGGTTCGAACGCTTTCACTGTGGTCGCGGCGGGCGGTTCGACTGAGAGCCGTTGGGTTGAGAGAGAATGCGAGTGGCTCGCGCGTGCCTCCGCGTGCAGCGGGTCCGGGACGGAAGGGTGACGGTCGAGCCCCGCACGATCCGCGCTGTAGTTCAGGTTCGGTGGTCCGATGGGGAGGGGGTTGCCCATCACACGTGTTTTAACGCAGGGATTGACAGGCGGGTACGATTTCATAGTTCAGTGTAATTAGTTTAAATCAAACGACGGTTTTTCATTTGGTTTCGCCCATTAGAAGTTGCTAATCGGTGCAGCTTCGGTGTCAGTGTGAGGTGTATTAGTGTGTATTTATGTATCTTTCTGCGTGCGTGCGTGTGTGTGTGTGTGTGTGTGTGTGTGTATTTTGCTATGCGTGTGCGCGCCAGACAGCGTCGCGTGCCTCTGTCGGTATCGAACACCTCATAAACTCAAGTGCCACAGAGTCTCTCTGCGGGGTCCGGTGGTCGGAAGCGGACTGGGCTGCACTGGTGACCGGGCCAGTTGGTCACTTATTCGCCCCTGCCCCCCCTCCAAAAAAAAGAATAACGATAAAAAGAGATTTCTGGCTATTTCCAGTAGCCACTGCGGTTCGGCTCTGCCGGTTCTGCCGCGGTTAAACGCGGGTATCAACCGCAGAGATGCTCGTGCAGCCCTGACCGGACAGAAGGCGCAGAAAATGCGCTTCAAACGGTGGTGGGAGATGCGCAGGACGCGGCCGGATCGACACGAGCACGTGCAGAAACCCAGCGCGCCGCTCTGATGTAATTATTGCACCGCGATGCCGGTCCCGCACCTTCGAACACACACACACGTACGCACGCACGCACCGCTGGGGTTGAAGATCTGGGACGTTTGCCCGCACTTAAACCACTGGACCGTTACATTTAACGGTCGCTCCGTTACAGCGAATCACTGGTCCATTTCTGTCCACTCAGCCCAGTCATGGCGAATCACTGGAGCGTTACATAGCGTCGCAGGTCCGTTACAGCGCAACGACTGTGCCTTACAGCCCATCGGTGGTTCATCAGAGGCACCGCAGCTCCGTTTTACTCGTCCTTTGCAGTGAATCGCTGGTCTGTTAAACAATAGATTCCGTTACAGTTGTACCGCATTGCCTGTCACTGGACAGTGACTGTATATTCCCAGTCCGTTACGGTGTGTTGCTCGTCTGTTCCTGTCAGTTGGTATTCAGTTACACTACATTGCTGGTGTGTTGCAGTGGTTTACCAGTCAGTTACACTGTATCGCTGGTCTTTTGCAGTAAATCAGGCTGGTGGTCTACTGTGGTCAGTTACAGTATACTGACAGTCACTGCATCGCTGGTCTGTTGCAGTGAATCACTGATTTGTTACGGTGGGTCACTTGTGTGCGCCAGTTGGGTGTGTTGGGGCCCCTGGGTGAGGAGGTGTGCAGAGCGACATGCTGCCAGCTTTTCACGCACCAGAAACAGGAACATTGGGGCCAGCGAGTTGGGAGCTTCTGGAAGTTTCGAGTGCATTGCCCACCCGGGTGTTCCTCGTTCTCCACACACTCACTGTTTGCTCCTCAGGGCTCCGAACCGACACTGTAGCGCTGCTCTCCGGTTTGGTTTGCTAATTTTTCATAGTCCTATCTGTTAATTAACATGTGGTGTGCATTTGGGGGGGGGCACACCTGTTAACACCGTTGTCTCGGAGAAGCGTGGTGGGGCGTCGATTCCCCCCAGCGTCCCGTCGCAACCCCCCTCCCCCGCCTGCCAAACAGCTGTCTGCTTGTTATTATTATGTTACTGATATTTGAGTAAGAATGTGCCCCCCCACCCCAAACCCCCATCCCCTCCCCACCTGCTGGGTAATCTGGTATTTTGCCTCATGCTTTGACTTGTGTTTTTACACTGTCTATCGATCCCTTTTTGACCCCCCCACCCACAGAGTCCCGCCCCTCACCTCCCGGATTGCCAGTGGAGGCACCGGGCTTAATTTCTCCAGCCCCTCCGTTAGTGTTTGCCGACCCCGCGACTGCTGTCCCCGCCCGGGTGTCATTTGGATGGGGCTGAGCACCAGCTCTCTGCGGCCTCCTCAGACGGAGCTCAGCACTGCCCCCGTCCCCCTGGGAGGAGCAACAGCGCCGCTCTGGCTGAGACCCAGGCTTGGGCTCATGCGCAGCTGTTGCGAGGAGATGACGGCTGAGCCATGGCGATGATTAAAAAAGCTAAACAAGCCCTTTATTAGTTTTTCCAGAGTCCAGTGCTGTTTTTCGACAGTTTAATCGGAGCGAAAACGACTCGGCGTTGGTTCATTATCACTCGGCGCAGCGCCTTTCGCGCGGCCATCAAGTGGCGTTCGCGACGTGCCATTGATGCGCTGTGGCTTATCGAGAGGCTATTAGTAGCGCAGCGCTGTGCTCCATGCACCTCGGTCCACTTTCCGGGCCTCCACTCCATCGTGCGACTTTGACGGAAACGCAGCAGGGCCTATAATTTCGTTATTAACAGGTGGTTGAGTGGAAATGTTTCTGTGGGGCAAAAGCAGAGGGTTCACCTGCAGCAGGAGGCGGGGCCTGAAGGTCAGACTGGGCTGTACAGTTGAGCAGCGGCACGACGTTTACTTTTAAATTTAACCGACGCTTTTCTCCAAAGCGACTTACGGTCTTAAGCTCCTTACGCTGATTTATCGGTTTGTACAGCTGGGTGTTTATTTTTTTAAATTCCCACCAGGACAGCAAAGCCTGAGATGCCACTTTCGCCCGATCATGTTCCGTTTTAAGTGAGCGCGTCGTTTATTTGATCAGACGTTTCCGGAAGGTGGCCGAGGGTCGGTGTCAGCAGACCCAGTGCCCCTGGGTGCGTGACGCCGAACGTGGTTGACAGTCAGTGGTTATCGATTCCGCTTGCGGGGGGTAGAATTTGTACCCATAAGCACGTGCGACCCAGGGTCACGGGGTCGCACATGCGAGGACCCCCGCCCCATGCAAACCAAGTTTAGTCCTGCAAGAAAAGCATGGGTAATTGCGGGAAATAAGCTTTTATTCACCAGGCGCTTCGTCTGGAGAAGCTGAAATGTCGCAATTTGTTTTCGCTGTTTACTCCTTTTCTCCACTTGCCCATTTGAGATGCACAAGATGAGAGTTTTGGGCTGTCGCTGATATACAGTCAAATGCGGAGAAAGAGGGGACTGGGTGAGATGTAAGGAGAAATGTAACGTTTTATTTTAAAAAATCAATTTATTTAACAGCTCGGTTTTTCAGACCCATGAACGACCATTAAAACAAACGGCATCTGCTGAAGTGCTTTTAGCCGCCTGCTTCTTAAACGTGGAATCAAATGCTGCGTAACACCTTTTTTCCTCTTTCTTTTTGGCGGGGAAAATCTAGAATTGAAAAAAGGACGAACCGATACGACGGAAAGCGACACCAACGAATAAGTGACTTTGTGCAGGTGCGTCGTTCTACGTTTTAGCCCGAGGGGCATGTTTTTCTTATGGCGTCCCTGCCTCGCCGCAGGAAATTTTGCATTTCTTTTGCTCGCCGCGCCGAACAGTCTCCTGCTGTCGCCACTAGTCACCGTCACGTCGAAGACTTGCTCGCTGCAGATGTTTGGCCTAAACGCTCCGCTCGTCTGGAAGAAACCGACTCGCTCTGAATTGTCGGTCCAGTCGAAGCATCAAAATTCATTTCTCATGATACTAATACGATTCCAATGTCTTGCATCCCTGCCGTCGGTCATTATTTTGAATGGCTTGCGCAATCACGGGGGTCCCCAGCTTGTTGTACAAAAGGAGCCACCAGTCGCAGTCCGCCTGGAGCACACGTCTTTGGACTCCGTGAGGAAACCCACACAGACGGAGGGGGTGAACATGCAAACCCCACACAGGCTGGAACAGGATTGAAGCCCAAAACCACAGCCCAGGAGATGTAAAGCGCTGCCCACTGCACCACCGTGCCCCCGCTCTCTAGCCGTTTAACGCCAGGAGGGTCTGTGTCGACACACGCCAGCAGCACGCACCCTATGAGCACCCGGCGTTATCCCGTTTAATCAAAGCAATCATATTTTTTACATGACTAACAATCAAGTTTGCTTTTAGCACAAAGCAGCATTTGAAGGGTTGTGATTTCTTCTGTCTAGAGCGCGTCCCGCTGCCGAACAGGGACTTGAAAGACGGCGTCTCCAAATGTCATCTCTCTTTGTGCCTGTTTATTACGCTTTAATCTGTGCCGCCTGTGCTCTTTGTGCGCTGAGCTGCAACTCAGAGGCCTCAGGATTTAATAGCAGCCCAGAGACATTAGAAATGGCAATCGGTTGTTTAAAAGAAGTAAGACATTTTTTTTAAAAGTGTAATTTTGGTGGCCTTTAGAGAGTGCGGCACCGGGTGTAATAATTGGGTCCCGTCTGGATGGCCTGGACTCCGCGTCTCTGTCCTATGCGTTATTTCCTCTTTTATCTGCCAAAGTGGACTCCGTTGTTTTGCAATAAGTCTGCGAGAGAGAGGCGTCCCCCGGTCGCCCGTCAGACGTTCATCACGGCTTGGATGGGTCGTGATGCCCGGTGGTCAGAGCGGGGAGACCCTGCTCTCGAGAGGGTCGGGGGAAAGTGGCTTGTTGCACAGTTATGGGCCAGTCGATCGCTTGTTAGACCTGGATGGGATTATCTTCTCGACCGGCTGCAGCCCATCACGGTGTCGGCTTTATTTAAACATCATCTGTCGTTATTCATTCCTTTATCTGACACCCCCCCCCCCCCACATGACTCACAGTGTGGAGTTTGAACCCTGAGCTTTGTGCACTTTTTTTTTTAATCCATTTGTATAGCAGGGTGATTTTTACTGTGGTTAAGGGTACTGGGATGTGAACCTGGACCTTCACTCCACCACCTGCTGCTGAGAGACAAGGGTGACTAGGGATGGTAGCCGGGGGCGATGGAGACCATCAGAACGGGACCTGTTCTCTTGTGCCGGTGTGGGAGGGGGGGGCAAGCAGCTGCACCTTGAGCTGATTATGTTTGTTTGAGTGGGCGCGAGATTGGGCGCGCGCCCGGCAAGCGGAGCTGAGTAAACAGCGCGCGGCCGACGGGGGCTTTGCGGCGCCCCACAGTGCCGCTGTTTATTTGAACGGTAATTGGTTTAGGGCAATATTATTGTAGGGTAAGGCTGCGAGTTCCGTCAAGTTCTCCCCCCCCCCCCCCCCCCCC
>UFQX01000232.1:140958-192773 GCA_900497675.1 Arapaima gigas | reverse complement strand
AATGTTCCCCCCCCCCCCCCCCATCGATCGTAATCTCTCTCTTGCAATATTGTTAGGAAGGGGATAAAGCAAAAGAGACATTTTTGAGCAGTGCTGTCATTCTGCTCACACTTTACAGATTCAAGCCCGTCAGAATGGCGCCGTTCGGTTCTGTGGGGAGTAAAAAAAAAAGCAAAAGAGTTTCTAGTGCGAAGGAGAGTGGCTATCAGTGAGTTAACGCTGGTCCTGAACGTCGTCTCACACTTTTCTCCTGAACAACTTAGCTTTCAGCTGTTTGCAGTGGTTGTTTCCCCTTTTTAACGGCAGGGTGGTTTTTGCCCTTCAGGAGGTGGGATTGGAACCCGGGTGTCTTCGTACGAAGGTGACGGCTGTAACAGCGGCCCTTCCCCCCACCCCGCTGCCACCATGGTGTCACGTACAGGGGATGTTTGCGCATACCTAAGTATGAGGGTATTCACAGTTAGGGGCGCTTTGCCCTCCGGTTGTCGAACCTGGGACGCCACTGTGAGTGTCGGGCCGGGAGGCTCTCTCTCGGTCATACCCGTTACCGCCTGAGGACGGTAGGGCTAGGAAAAAAAAACCTCAGAAGAGGAGAACAATGAATCACCCCCCTGCCGGATGGGTATCGGGTCTGTGTCGCCCCCCTCGCTAACCTTCCATCCACAGACCCCTCACACTCATACATCATTTCCTTTATAAGGAGAAATAAATCAAGTCAGAGTTTCCAGTCCAGGTGTCGCATCGCTGTAACTCCGGCGGTTTTCTGTTACTCGCCCCTCGCACCCGAAGTCGGGAACCCCTCTGGAGCCAGAGCAGCGCCTGATTTGATCGACTCTCCTCTGAAGTCAACGATGAGGGGCCGGTGTGGTTGCGGCGCTCAGCGAGCTGCAGGGTGAGAGGTGTTAGATGGGGGCTTGCATGATGAATAGTTACGGTATTAATTTAGGATTTATTTATCTCTGATGTGAGGTTTGTACACCGAGCTGCTACAGTGATTTACCCCCTTTACCCTGCAGGGTAACTTTTACTGCATCAACGGGGTGGTACTTTGGTCAAAGGTGCTAATGTGGGGTGGGGGGGGGGCTGAACTTGAGACCTTCTTGTACAGGGCTACAGCTCTAACCACGGGGAAAAGGTGCACCCCACCCCCCCGTAGCTCTGAAAGCCTCTTCCTTCCCTTTTAATTCCGGGCCAGAGCGCGAGGGAAACGTTCCGGAAATGTCAGCTTGGAGCAGAACAGCAAACCATCAGCTGGGAATAAAAACGCAGCAGGAGAGCTTTTAAAAACGAATTATGAAAAGCAGCGATAAGTCAGGAGAGCTGGTGATACCAGGTCTCTGTGTACCACCATCTTCATCCTGCGGACGGGCGTCTCGTCCGACTCTCAGACTCCAAAAAATGAAAACTGGCGAATAACTCGCCGTGTTGGGACCTGCGGAACATTCTGGAAGGTCTGAGCCTGCAAGACAGGTGCATTTTTTTGCATGTAGGGTCTCGATTTCCATAACTGCTTAACCAAAGGTGGGTCACGGGGGTCCAGAAGGTGGTGGACGGTGTGGAGGCAAGATAAACCCTGGATGGGACGCCAGTCTATGGCAGGACACAGGACACACACACACACACACGCACACACTAAGGGGAATTTAGAGTGCCCAGTCTGGCTGAAACATGTCTTTGGACTGTGGGAGGAGCTGTGAGGCACCGGTCTGACCCGCAGCACCACCTTTGTCTCATAATTTGCGTTGTGAAATCCTGCTACCTGTGCAGCTTCACACCTTGCAGGCAGTGCCACTTCCATGTCGAGTCACTTTTTCATCTTTGGTCGCCATCACAGCAAAGTGTGACGGGCTTGGGTGGGGCTGTGGTGCCCGGTGCCATTTGGGGGGGCGGTGGAGGGAGGCGGGAGGCTGTGTGGGCCTGCACATTACCCCACCCCCAGGTAGCCCCCCCCACCGCTTATCCGATCTCCTCAGGCTTGTTTTCCAGGACAGCAAGCAGCTTGAGCAGCTCTCCAGGTAAAACCGCGTTGTACGGCGGTAAATCGGCGCCTCTGAGATCCATTCACTGGTGGGCAAAAAAAAGAAAATAACTACAATCCCCTTGCAGTGAAACTAAATTCAAAAACAAGATTGTTTTTTTTTTTGAGGGGGGGGGTGCAGATGAAAAGCTTTAATAAACCATTACAGAGATGGTTTTGAGAAGTTGGAGCATAAGCATTTCTCGCACGCACGCATGCACGCACGCACACACACCTCAGCACAATCAATAGTCTTTTCTTCTCACTTCTTACAACAGCTCTGAAGACTATTTTTGCACAGAAATATGTTTCTGAAAATTAACGCTGTGTGATTGCGCTCGTGTATCGATTTCTACTGCTTTTGAGCTTCAGACACCCTGAGCGGTTCGGCTTCTTTGTTTTGCTTGGTGTTGCTGCAGCTTTGTGACTGAAGGTGTGTGTGTGTGTGTGTGTGTGTGTGTGTGTGTGTGTGTGTGTGTGTGTGTGTGTGTGTGAAAGCCAGTAAACGGATGAGAAGCTCTTATATGAAACCTCTTCCGTGCCAGTGAGCCTCTTCTATCCTGCTCTCTGACACATACACACACACACAGGGGTGTGTGTTAGCCGGGCCGCTGTCTTTTGCCTGCAGAAAGTTGAGTGACGTAGTGTCAGGTTTGTACTCTGTTTACCACAATTTGGAGCTGGATATTTTTTTCTGTTCCAAAGCAGGGTAAATTTTTTTTTTTTTTTTTTTTTTTCCCGGATCAGAATGGACTCGCTCGGCTATCGCCAAGCGTCACCAACCTGTCCATCGCGACAGTTGCAATCTTGCCATTCATCATCTCCGTCTTTATTGATTTAAAACTTTAAAACATTACAATAAATAATTAAAGCAGGGTAAATACTTTAATTGTGGTTTGTGGGGGGAGGGGGGTGACTCATCTCTCAGGCTGGACATCCGCACCAGGACACGTTTGGGCACCTAGTCGCATGACGTCTTGGCTGTTACCCTCCTATTAACGTGAAGTCCCCTCAGCGGGTGTTAAATCCCCCCGTCTGCGGGCGACTCGGCTGACAGTGTAAATGTTTATAAATGTGTAGAAGTGAAAGTTAAGGCCCCCGCTTTCTGTTTGGGATTTGGACTCTCCGCACAGCTGCTGGCGGACCCCCTGCTGGCCGGGGTCTGTGTTTGACTCGGTCACCTTTCACCGGGTGGTGTGTTTCGTCGCGGGAGATTTTTCCACCCCCCGCCTGCCAGATGGAACAGAGCTCAGCGGAGGGTTTGGAGGACCCCATCATGTGGCGAACCCGGACCCCGAGCTCAGCACGCAGGCAGAAATAGCGCTTTATCTAACAGGTTGTGCCACAAACCACCGTCTGACCATCAGCTCCGCTGACCTCAGCAGGGATGCGATCATTGCTTTGAAATTGAAAGTTTTTCCACTCAAGTTAAATATTTATTTTTTATATATTTATTTTCTGGTGGGGGGGATTGTCAGTCTGGCGGTGCATTTGTATTTTGCTCTTAAAAGCATTTCACCGGAGGTGTTTGGCTTATCACAGCGTTTCTGTACTTCTTTTACCCCCCCCCCCCACATAAGCCTTCATTAACATTTCATTGTCCTGCGGTGAGACGGATCCGCGTTGTCAGGGCTGCGTCACGGGGACGGCGCCTCTGCCGGGTGTCCCGCATTTAAATTGCTAAACTGTCAACATCGCCCCCCTGGAAGGAAGCGAAAGGCGTGGGAGTGACAGTGGGGGGGGGGTGTCTCTCGGCGGCATTCCGGCAAGTTCCTCGGAACATAGACCTAGGGCGAGGGCGGCTGTAGGGGCCACGGTCATTACTGATGTCTGACCACAGCCGAGGTGGATGAAATATGGCACCGCTTGGCAGTCAGTGGAATTGACCGAAAGGCCATGTTTCCATCCTGCATCGCTTTTGGGCGCGGCATCAATCTTTTTTCTGGCTGGGCAGCTCCTTTCAAGCTTTGGTGGACCTGGCGTTTGTGTGTGTGTGTGTGTGTGTGTGTGTGTGTGTGTGTGTGTGTGTGTGTGAGAACCGAGAAGACGCCTTGGCGTACAATGACCTCTGTATTCACACAACGTAGACCCAGGCGCCGTCTCCAGCGAGGCCCCGGTGTCCTGGTAACCGAACAAACGCCTCCTGGTTCGGCCGGATGAGCCGTTTTTCCCATGAGGCCGCGGCATTGCGGTGACATCAGCATCTTCTGGCTGTGCTGTTGGCAGCCGTGCGAAAATGAAGAACTTTCTGTAAAAATAAGAATCCCCAAGCCTGTCTTGAGTGACTGACTTTACAGCAGGGCTGACAGTTGATACTGAGCCTGAGTTTCATTTTTTATTTTCACGTTTAATAACCTCGCGTGTTTTGTTGCGTCGTGGCCCGTGACGTTCGCTGACAACCGCAAGCCGAGGTGGTGGAGCCGGCACGGAGAGGGACGCCACGTGGGTTTTATTTTGACTGCTGCTTCTCAGCAGGATGTTGGAATGACGGGGACCGAGTCGAGGGAAGGCCTGCGGGACCAGGACGGACCTCATTTGACCTTAGGAAGCAACCTGGTCCATGTGCTCACCGGTCGTATCCAGCGCTCTGCTCTGTGTCCCTTTCTCGTTTCTCTCCATTAGTGTCCGGTAGGTGTCGGGTTTAAATCTCTGGTCACAACCTACAAGACCTGCACTCAGATTCCAACAGGACCTGATCACACCATCCCTGCAGGAGTCCCTAGCTCCTCCACCTCTGTCTGCTTGGTGTCCAAAATTCAAAAGTTTGCAGGTTCAATTTGGGCCCCAATGTGGTGGACCGAACCACGTCTGTCCCTCAGAGCTGCCAAATCCCTCAGAACATTCAAGAAGGGTCGCGAACCTGTCTTTTTTGTGCCATTTCTCTCCTGACAGCTACATAAATGAATCCAACACCAGCTGCTGTCATCATCTATACATTTGCTGTTTGAATCTCACTTCTGTAGGCAGCTGCTTGAGGGATGTGAACCAGCAACACGGTGGTGTCACACAGACAAGCTGTGCACAGGTCGTCCTGCGTTGAAAACTCATCACCGGAGAAACGCATCTGTTAAATGCATAAATGTAAATGTGGTGAGAATCTGCAAATTGGTTTAACTGCTTTCCGCAGCAGTCAAAACACGGCGCAAACCCAGGTCTGGTGGTGGGGGGGGGGTGCTCTCCGATTTCAGCGTCTGGGTCGGGTTCTGCTGCCGGCGGAGGACCTGTGCAGGCGGGTGGAGTCCGAGCGACTTAATACCCTGGGATGTTATGTGATTGCTTTTCAACCTGGGGGGGACATGAAAAGCCGCGTTAAAGAGGGGGAACCGCACGCTGACGGATAGTTGTGGGTAAAGTTCAGCGCCGAAAGACCGCTGTGTGAATTAAGTATCGGAGAGACATGAAAAATGACTCAGAAACTGCTGGAAAGTCACCGCCCCGCATTTGTTTTATCGGACTCGCAGCTCAGGTGCTTCTCGGTATTTTGGTTGTGGGGTCGAGACCCTGGCGGGTCGCTACTTGGGTTACGCTGGGTAGCCCCCAATCGCTCTGGTGTGGGGTGGAGGGAGGCAGCTGTTTTGTGGGGGAGGGTGGAGGTCTTGGCTGGGTCAGCAGTGGGTCCCATCAAATCCTGTCACTGTGAGTGGCAGCCGGGTCTCTTCAGTCGGACCCTTCGCACCCCCCACGCGAGTTCTTGTGTTAGTCACCCACCCCCCCGGCTGGCGCTGTCAGGTCTGCACATCCTACATCTCCAGATTTGCTTGCTGTGCGCGACCGCGTTGCCCCCCGGCCGCGCGTCTCACACGTTCCCGCCACTCATTGGCGGTGGCGGCGCATCTCCGTGGGGGAGTGAGAGGGTGACACGAGTTGGATCTTTACCCAGCAGCCTCCAGCTCGGGGCGTAAAGCCTTGGCTCCACGCTCCCACCTGCCCGAGTGCTGAGTGTTCAAGTCCCTGTTGTTTGGAGAGGCAGTTTCATTCAGAAAAGCGCCAGGAGATCAGTGTCCAGACCATCAAAAAACTCCTCCTCTTGAAGACTCAACACGTCAAATCGTCCAGAAATGTATTTTCTAGATGCATTTGCGCGACTTGAACGCATCAGCTGGTCCTGCATGCATTGTGCAGCGTGTCGGAATCGGGGTCAAACGGTCATCACTGGGACCTGGTTCTTAAACTGGTCAGCTCAGCCAATCACAGGGCCCGGTGGGTTTGGGGTGAGAGGGGGTGTTGGGGCTTCAAGGACCGTGAACACGTGTAATATCTCTGGTGAAAAAACACGAGGATCGACCTCCTTTTCTTTCATACGAGCTCCCAAGAAGCTGTAGGTGGTCCCTGCCGAGATACTCTGACCCTTCAACTGATGAGGGCAAATAGGAGCAGAAGCTCATAAGTGGTTTTGTGCGTAAATCTGGCTGCTTTTACCCCTAAATCACAGACAGTACGAGTTTAATGACCCAGCCATCCCTTGATTTATTCACCAGTTATGTTCCACAGAAATTTCAGATACTTATAGGAAGTAAAAAAAATGTTTTTAATGGAAAAAATTCTTTAAAAAAAAACTAATATAAACTGACAGCAAATAAGCTAAGACTCTCCACAAACCGTGATTGTCCCAGGAGCGTTAGACGTCCTTCGCCTCCTTACGGAGAACCGACACTCTGGAGCACCCGGTGCAGTCTGTAAACACCGTGGCAGGGAGTTGAATTAAGATGTCCACTCGCTCCTGCTCAGTTTAGTGCCATCTGTTGGCTTGGAGGTTAAACACATTTACTCAGCTACACGTGGAGATGGAGTTAACCCGGAAAGCGTCGGTATGTTTGAAAACGTGCAGCTCGGTAACACAAGGGCCTGCTGCGTAGAGCCAACTGGTAATGGAGCCCAGCTGCCACACCATTGGAGGGGGGACCGCGGTAACCCTATATTCCCACCTCCCGCCTCATCGTATTCCGCTATCGATCCGTTTGCCCTGCGGCGCGGCGGTGGGTCCGCAGAAGGCCGACAGGTGATCTCAAAATCCGCCGTCGTTGGAGTGAGGTCGAGCGCGGCGTGTGACGTAACCGAACACCCGCCGTTGTCCGTCCTGTTATTTACATGTATCAGGTTCCCGAACACGGCCGGCCCCGTCTGCCAAGTCCGCGCCTCTGGAAGTGAAATATTATTTTCACCGAGTGTGTTCTGGCCTCGCCACGTTGCCGTGTTGTTTGGACATCCTTCCTCACTGATGTTGACGCCGGCGTCTTTCCCAGCATGCCTTTCTCGTTTACACACCTGGCCTCCGTCACTCATCCCTAATCCGGTCTCCTGTCGCCGCCTCGGCCCCACAGCTGTTGCGGCCGTCGTGCTGTCAGGAGCTGCATCTCCTTTCAAACGCCTTTAATCTGGACGTTCCTCCTGGCCCTTAATCCCCCCCGCGGTATCAACCCAACATCCATCCGGGTGAGATGTCGTTCAGTTCCTCCAAACTTCCCGTAAACACCTGGGTGTTTTGGAGCAGGTCGCTGTGCCGCTGTTGAGTTCGGCCACCGTTATTTAGGGTCGTTGAAGTCGGCGCCGAGCTCCTCTCCTCCCGGGACCCTGGAGTCTCAATCCCAGGAGCAGGAGTGCTGGTGCCAAAATACCGCGGTACCTCCGTTGGCGCTGTTCTGCCGCAACGCTGCTTATTTTGGGCGAATTTCTTGCAATTAATTCACCATACTTTTGCAAATGAAAAATCCGACGCGGTTGCTGCGATTTTAATTTACGGTCATTGAAACATTACGGAAACATGAATACGTTCCCTGTGTTTAGTTACACTTTTAATGGTGACAGATCTTGCGTTTTGTTCTCAACCTTCTTACTGTAATAATGACTCTTGCAGTGATTTTTTTAATTAAGTTCCGTTTTTCAACAACACATCTGGAGCCCTAATCCAGGTGCTGCGGTAAAATGGCTCTCCTGCTTCCCCCGTTTGCCTGGTCAACTAAACAAAAGATTTGTGGAGAAGACTGGCGTGACGGGAAAGCTGGAGACGACACAGCGAGACCCTGCAAACACCTCCACACGAACGAAGGGTCACCGTTTTTTTCTGCTTGCCTGGGTCACCTGACACCGTGGAATAAGTTCCACAAGGTCCACAGTTCCCACGATTTGCCATTTAGACCGGGTGGGGGGGGTGCGATTATAACACCTGCTGCCGAATCATCGTTGCTCCGTCACCATTGGATGGAATCGCCCCACACAGCCAGTTTGAAGGTGCCCTCGCCGGGTGTCGTCGGTTAGCGGCGCGGTCAGAAACCCGGCCGAGTGCGATTCCAGCACCCGGTTACCGTGGCGATTCAGCGGAGTCGCCATTCCTAATGTCGTCGCTGCTGTAAAACGCGGGAAGGTAAACAAGCGGCAAGGTGGGCGTGAGGAGGGCGCAGCTCATCCCGGAAGGGTGTGTCTGTCTCCTCCTTCCCCGACGCCCCTGTTTGCTGTTCGGCTGTTTCCAGCGGAAGGTTCTGGACACTTCACCACTGACGCACAAAGCACCCCGGCAACCAAGGAGGCCCCCAGGCAAACATCTCTGTTTCGCACCTTCCGGTCGCCTCCTTCGTGCGTCCAAGCCCCCGCCCCCAAGTCTTATAATTATAATCTAATTATAATCTTTATAATTAAGATCTCACACACTTTATATTTTTCTGGAAAATTGTCCCGAAGCCTCTTTGGAGATGACCCTGTTGCTCAAAGGGATTTAAACAAACATCCCCCAGGTTCAGACCCCAGGGTTCCAACCTAAAACACTTCTGTTTCACCCACATTTGGTATCTTCTCTTTCATCTTGTTAGCTTTTATACCTTATTAAATCCAAGAACTGACAAGGAGCCTCAGTTCAGCCGTACAAAGTTTCCGTGCGCAGCGTCCGCCCTGCACTCGAGGGGGCTGGGTTTGAATCCCACCTTCTGCTGTAGCAGCCTCCATTGAGGTACTTGCCCCGAATTAATGCGGGGAAATTACCCAGCTGTGTAAATCACTGCAGCTGTTTTCCTCTGGAGCTGGTTGAGGTGGGGCAGGAAAGGCCCCCCCCCGTCCCCCTCAACGTATAGGAGGAGGAAGGCAGAACATACGGAGTGTGGCGCAGCGGGTTGCCCCCCCACGGGCGATGCCAGCGACACGGCTGAACACACTTCTGCCGGCTTTAGACGCGCCTTGGCCAAGTGTTGGCTGCCCGTCCCGGGAGCGAACAGGTCTCCCAGCGGGGGGGGCGGGAAATGAGGTCTGTCGCCCGGCCTGCGGAGACTTCAAAGCGGGAAGGGGGGAAAGCAGCGGAGGGGAAAGTCAAGGTCGGCTGATAAGCGGGAGCGGCAAACGCCGTGCTGAAAAACACCCGGCAGGTACTTTGCTCCTCCACATCAGTGCCCAGGTGCCTCATTCATCGGGACCAAAATGAAAACTTACACTTTTGGGGACGACGCCCATTTCAAAGAGGCGGGACGCCTGTGCTTGGCGTCACCCACAGGACGCGTTTTACTGGCCGACAACAAACTCGTACCCAGGCGTTCATGTGAAGTTACCGGGTGACAAAACCAGCGGGTTGTTGTGTCCCGCTCCCGCGGGGACGGAAACTCCGGCTGTTTGAATTCCTCGGTTAATCCGCGATACTCTAACCCTCACTGGGGTCTTGTCTTTTTCAAGACCCCCCCTCCCCCACAGGTACGCCAGGCCCTCAGTTCACCTCGCCTGCCTGAACTATTACCACTTGCAAATGGGCAGCGGGGCTGGTGATTTGTGGGCCGTGGGGAACGACCGCCACCTTCGCCGGCCTGTAACTGCGAAAATGCCCCCCCCCCCAACCCCAACTTTATTAAATTTGAACAAAGTCAGCTGAATAGGCGATAGGACAGCGCTCCTCCTTCTCACGCCTTTCAGGAATTTATTACAGTTTGACAGTTTACCACATGCTAAAGTTCAAATGTTTTCAAACTTTTTTTTTCTAATTTTATGCTTGTTATCTGGGCCGGTTTGACAGGGTGTCCAGCGATGGAGCTTTTTTAGTTTTTTCTTTACTAATTCATTATCACGAATGATTGAGCGCATTTTTAAATCAACAGTTTAATGGTTCAGTTTAATGGTTTGTTATAAACCGGACCATTTTCTGCGTCAATTTGCTCTTACTGAAGGTTTAAAAAAATCCATCCTGCCTTCTGTCACTCAGCTCCCGGGCTCCACTTGTACAATGTACTGCGTAAGTGCTGTTTTAAATCAGTTCCGTTTCTCAGGGCCACGTCTAGAGAGTAAATCCGGATTTTACCGTATCAGAAACAAACCAAACGCCACGGATTTCAGACGCGTCTTACACTCCACACTCAGCAGCGGTAAAAATCCCGACCGAGAAACAACGCAAACTGACAAACTACCGATAAAGGTGATGCAAACGCAGAGAAAATCCGTCCCCTCATTAAAATGCCAGCTGAAAACGCTGAAATATAAAAGGAGAACAAAAAGAAACGTCAATAAACACAGGGCAGGCAAACATGAAAACCAGTAAGTACGACCTGAAAACATCACAGGTCTTTCTTTCGTTCTCATTCAGGAAGCTGTAATTTAGATGATTGACTTAAAAAAATCACCGTAAACACGACATTCGCACTATTATATAGTTGCATATTTATTCGCCCTGTCCGGATGGGGCGGGTTCATGGTGGGTCTCAGCAGACGGGGCACCACGAGGTGGTCCATCAACCTCACCGCGGTATTACCGTCCCGTGACCGGTTGCGTGGCGTAATCCTCCTCCGTTTCTGTTCCCAGACGAAAGACGGGCTGCGTTTACGCTCTTTTCACTGCGTCTTTCCCCCTTTCACTGTTATTCCTCCATTTGTACAACAGGGTCGTTTTTACTCAGCACTGCAGTCAAGGGCACCACGGCAGGAGGGGGGATTCTAACCGACGTTCTTTCCAGGGCGATGTTCTAACCGCCGCGCCACCTGCTGGCGGCACAGGGAGATTAAACGGTGTTGGCTTTGTTTGAAAGAAACGGGGTTAATGACCTTTTAATTTCCATCCCAGCTCAAAAGCGGTATCATTACACATTAAGCCGGCACTGTATGGCAATAAATGCTGTCGACCACCTATTGAACGTTCCCTGGATGCGGATGTATTCCCGCCAACCTCATCTGACGTTACTAGCTGCTAATCCGCTAATTCAGTCAGCGCTGCGTGATCCCCTTGTCTCGCCAAGCCTTGTGGAGACACCCGGAAAGGACCGGCAGCCTCAACGACTGTCAGCCGGATCCGCCGCCCCGTCATTGAAAGAGAGGAGCGGTTTGGGTCACTAGGTCCAGGTTCTGCTGTGGTCGCCAATGGAACCTTGACCGTTCGGCCTTCATTCGAGGGGGGATTCGACCCCAGCTCTTTTCATCAGATGGCAGTGACTCTACACGACCTGCTGTCCCAAACTCTCTGCTCATTAAAAATGCATCTATTGACGCCAAACTCGTGTCCAGATATGCACGAGGGTATGACTCACGTTTTATATTGCTTCCAGGGGCACCCCCCCACCGGACAGGCGCCCCCCGGCCCTAGCAACATACATTTTTATTGCGCGGTAATGAAGGCGGCGACTCCTCGAGGACGAGGACCTGGGGTTTGAGGTGTCGTCTCGATCCCGGGTCCGCACGTAGTGGGTTCACCCTCCAGCTCAGGACAAGACGGTGCATTTTTAATGGAGGAGAATTTGGAGGACGTCGGGCATCTTCTGCCCCCGCGGGGCCGTTGACGGTTCCCCGAGAGCGATATTGATCCGGGAGAAGATGGAGAGAGCTCCTTTGCGTGGGACAACTCTGAAGTGCTGTCGACGAGCAAATCTATGGCCTCTGTTTCACGGTGGACTCGGCAAGGCCTCCGGGCGCTGGCTGCCACGCGCTTCCCTCCCTTCACGCTTGTGTTTGGGGGGGGGGGGGGGGTGAAGTTTGTCTGGTCTCACGGAAAATGCGCTTAAAAGCGCAAGATGTCCGCCGCATCATCTCACCGCTCCTTTGTTTCTTCCGGCTTTGATGTGCGGTGCGGCCCTGGGGATTCCGTGAATTATTAAAATTCACTGTTCGTTTGTCAGGGAGAAAATAAGTAAATCCCCTGACAAGGCAGGATGTTTGCCGCTTATAAACGGTACTCGATTGCTATCTGTGAATAGATACACGGGTGAAATTCGGGAAAAGGGCAGCACACTTAACTCCGCCACTGGGTCGGGATCACGTGGGGGGTGGGGTCCACGCTTACGCCGCTGACACGCGTGAGGGAGACGCGTCCTAAACACTTCCTCGCTTCCTATTGTTTGCACATTTCATCATCCCTCACCGTGTTTCATCAGGCTGGGTTTTGTTTTCCTGCCGAGACCCCTGGAGAACCGCAGATGGTTCCCGGCGTTCCGACCCGATGAGGGTTCATTCCGGCGAAATCGCATCAGCATCGGCGCTGGCGAGGAGCGCGGCCCAGATTACAAGATATCTATGCCGGGGGACTCTGGGACTCTGGGTGACGCAGCATAGCATCGATTTTAGCTGCAGCTCCGCTCCTGTTTTGTTTTGTGAGCGAGTGTGTGTGTGTGTGTGTGTGTGTGTTTCCCCTTTGCTCCGGGTTTCCCTTCCTCTCCATTGTGGCCCTGAACTCCCGGCACCTCCCGGCTGACCGTCCCTCCCCATCCGCCCTCCCAGCGCGCCTCTGGTGGGAGGGAGCATTAGCATCTGAATCAGCCGGGGACCATTAAGATGCGGTTGCTATTGACAGCCAATCGCTTTGCATTGCCAGTCATTACGGCCACTTGCGCCATTAGATTATTATCCCACAACAACCTTGAGAAGGACACCGGTCCTCGGCGGCGCTCCGGGGCAGTCGGCGTCCCTCTGCTCTCAAAAGGCCCTGACAAACTTGTGTCCGGGTGAGATTGGCCCGGCCTTCCGGAATTGACACGGGACAACGAGAATCTCCTGTCCACCCGACCGGATTTGTGGGTTTGCGATTCGGTCCCTTCTACGTGTGTGTATATAACCCCTCGGTGTTTATACTGCCGTACAAAGTCCTGCTGTGATCTGCTAGTTAAGGAGTCGGACCGGCTGACATTAACATATATCTCACGCAGCTGAGATTTGCTTGAACAAATGGTGGTAAATAAGCAGTCGTGTCAGTGTGGCGTTTACCGTGTTCACCCCACCCCTCATTGCGGGTTATTTCTCTGACGGCCCTCCGCTCTGACCGACCGCCAGGCGCAGTACCCTGCCTGAGCAAACATCTGTGGCCAGTAAGGTCTTATCTGATATGTCGGTATAAAAGTGCACTGGGCTCCGATCGGCCGGGTACCTGTGTTGCACAGTGTGCGTTTTTATAACGCACTACAGCCTGAAGAGTGAAATCGTAACTCGGTCCGTGGCGAGCGGCATCCGGAAATTAAAAGGAGAGCCGGCTGACGCAAGAGCCTCCTCTGCTTTATTGCTGTCTCCTAATGCGGAGCTACTGCCGCTTTAATGGGCGCCACTTAAACGCCGCTTATGAGTTGACATGGCACGTCAGACGGGGGCGTGAATACTTTATCAATTTATCTTAGCAAGTAAGAATGTATTTTGGCGTCGTAGAATCAAGGGGCGGCAGGGCTGCAGCGGAGGGGCCTGGGTCCCGATCCTTAGCCGGGATTCGTACCCTAAACCGAGGTAGTAAGAGTACCCCGGTGTGTAAACTGCGCTGATTGCTGAATGTTTAAGTTTAAGGCGCGTCACCCTGCCGTTGGAAAGTGTGCGCCGGGTGCCTGATCGCGACCCAGAGCCTCCCAGCAGGTTACTCACAGAAGAGACGTTTCCAAAACCCAAACCAGTTCAGTGAAAGCAGCTTCATCCCGCTCCGAATGCCGTGAACTAAAGCGGGAAACGAAGGAAAAGAAAACGGAGTCAAAAGGGGCGAAATACGGCGAAAGCTTTGCCGTGATTCCCGGTCTCTTTATAGGCTTCTGACCAGCTGCCTCCCGTGTGGTTCTGGATGTTTCTCAATGAAGAAGCAGCTGGTCTTTGTTATCTTTATTATCTGTGAGAAATAAAGACACGGGCCGGGGACGGAGGAGCTCTTTACCACATCCAGTCGAGCCACATGTCGCAGATGAGGCTCCCTTCCAGCTCGCATAGCGCAGCCATCCAGTCGCGATGTGAAAGGAAACCCGTGTTTTGTCCGTGCGGTTGTGCTGCGGCCTTCTGGTTCCCCCAGGTTCACCGCAGACGTTCTCCCACGCCATACGACTGTTCTATAAATACCGCGCACCCAATTAAAGACGTGAGTCACCCGCCGAGCGCATTGCCGCTCGATATAGGGGATGCTGTAGCCTCACATATGTTCATCACATATGGCACTTCGGGGGGGTACACAGTGGTCAAATGGGAACTCGAGAGGACCCTGCAGCACCGGGGGAATTTTCTCACTGCTTATGCAGACAGCGAAGGATATGATGGTGCAGCACCATACCCCCCCCCCCAAGCATTTACCATGGCAGCAGCTCACTCTCCCAACCTGATTTAAATCCCAGCTCTGTTTTAGTTAAGACTCGGGTGAGAGGGTTTCGGGGGGCTCCCAGTGGTAGGCGGGTTGGTCCAGTCCTCTCCGGGTCTGAGCGATTGGGATGGAATTACCCTTTACAGGATTTGCAGATGTTTTTTCCCCGCAAAAGTCGATTTTTAACTGCAGCGGACCCCCCTCCCCTGCAAGGCCGGTTGGAAAGTGCGGTTTTTTTTTTTTTTTTAAAGCGGAGATACGGAAGCCTTTGAAGGGAGATGCGTGTGCCAGCAGAGGCAGCTGACACCCTCAGAAGTGAGCTTTTGTGAAAGGGATGAAGGGCTTTTCTTCTCCCGGCCGTCCGATTTTCAGTGCAGTACTTTGCATGCGCTGCTCGAGCCGCTTACGTGTGAGGGTCTCACGCCCCCGGCCCACTGCTGTTCTCCGGCCGTGGCGGAGAGGACGGTCCAGCAGGAAGTCGGCCAGCATGACACTCAAAAAAAAAAGAGGCTTTTGACATGTCGGAGTCGGAGCCAACAGCGGTTGTGGGGAGGATTCGGAGGAGAGATCAACAAAGGCTTCGGTTGCGAAGGCCTGCAGTTGTTTTCCCGCAATTTTAGGTGTTCCTGCTCCACTTGTACGCGCACGTGTCCAGCGGCGTCCTGGCCGTCTGACGTTCAGACCTGCAACGAATTGCGGAAGAGGGAAAGTGCTGGAATGGGGGTTGGAGAAGGGCTGTGCGAGAGGGTGGGATCCTCAGGAGACTCACTTACTCCTGAGCGCTGAGTTACCGTTAAATATCGTTTGGAGAGTTTTTCCAGAAGCCCGAGACCCGGAGCGGCTCGGACGACAACGGCGGTGACGGGAGCCGAGCCGCTCCGGGTCTCGGGCTGAAGCCCAGGCTAGCTCCAAGATGCTGCCCGGTGTTCACCGCTGCCCTCGAGTCCCGACGCTATTGCATTTCCCCTCACACGTGGAAGCGTTTTCTTTTTTCCAGGCCAAGGTTCTGCTCGCCTGTTTCCTCCCGCTAGAGAACAAACCTGCTATCCGTTTATCAGGAAGATGCGGGAAACCCGCCACACGGAGCCTCCTCTGTCGGTGCGGTTTTGCTCGCGCAGCTCGGACCAGCACCCTTTGCTGTCGCCCCCCATGTCCGTTCCTCTTTCCCGCCCTTGCGTGCGGCGCAGCGTTTACATCTTATTCATTAACCAACACTTTTCTCCGTTTCGCCTTTCACATGCGGAGATGATAGGGGATCCGGGGAGAAATGGAGCTGGAGGAGATGCCTTTCAAGACTCTGAATATGGAAAAGGATTCAGCAGCTCTGAGGGAGAGAGGGGATAAAACAGAAACTCCCACCCACCGGGTGGCCTAAGGCGGGGGATGGTAGCAGTTTCGCCGGAGCAGCCCAGCCCTGTGGGGGGCATCACATGGCGAGCAGAGAACACGGTCCAAACACCCGTCTCTAACAGGTGTTAAAAACGCCCCCCCCAAAACCATGGTATTCGCAGCCTCCGCTTCTGCTCACGTTTCAGCGACGGGTCTTTTACCTCCTCGGGCTGCTTTCGGGGAAGAGGCATCGTAAACAAAGGACGGGTTTCAGATTTTCCGCGCGGCAATTTTGTAACCCTAACCATGGCCCGGTGGAGGGCGGGTGCTGGAAAAATGCGCGGAACAAGAGCGAAAAAACAGCCCTCGTTTGTGTTACCACCACGCGGCAGACGAGTCCGCCGGCTTGGTTTTCTTTTGTCCCTGGTGCGCGCGTTGCGGCGCGGCGTGAGAGCGGACGGGTCTGGCCGATGATTTAGGGTAAGAGCGGCCAGGTGTGTGGGGGCGGGAAGTGCGCGTTTCTGCGCCGGGGGGATTTAACGGCAGCGCCGGTTGGACTCGGATTGACTGACGGTGGCTCTTGCGAACAAACCCGGCGCACGCTGAGTGGAAAGAGGGTGAAGATCGACAGCCCGGCGACCGGGGTGGGGGGATGGGGGGGGGGTAATTGGAAATTCATCAGCCATAAATCTTGGAGTACTTATCACGGGAGGCAAAACCGAGAGAGGAAGACAAAAAAAAAACCAGGGAAGGGGGAACTGGTCAAGCGGAGATGAAGTTAACCCTCCGGGTGCTTGTTGGTTTCAAAGGAACAGCTGGGAACCAACAGCAGAGTCCGGTTAGCGTTGCTTCTCGGTTAATTTGACACTTTCCCCCCAGTGAGGCTTCAAACATTAAGTATTTACAGCAATTGACCCTTTTATAGCTGGGTAATTTTTTCTGTATCCATTCGCGTCCAGGGCTTTGGTCAGAGGTGGGATTTGAGCCCAGCTAAGCCGTCATCCCCCGATCGCACGCTTTCCTCTTGGATACACCGGAGATGGTGTAACTACATATCCAGAAGTCCGATAAAGCCCATAATGACAGAACCATTCGCGTCGAGTGAATGGACGGCCGGTTTTACGGCGCTCTCACAGGGCTGAGCGCTTCAAATCCTTAGCAAACGCTAATCTTCCGGCCATCCGTTTTGTTTGCGTCCCTGCGAGCGTTTCTGACTGCCGACCGCGGGGCCCGTTCTTCTAAATCCATGCTTCCCGGGCCTTCCCGACGCGTGCGAGTTGCTGGACGGGCCTTTCTCCGCTCCGGGCCCAGGATGAGAGCCTCGGTTGCCGGCGGCAACAGAAGGGCCGCTTTTGTGGAAACACAGGGTAGTATTAGATGCCTGGGCCGCGAATAGACGTGGATGGAAAGCCATGGAGCTGACTCAGCAGGCCTGAAATTACAGAGCAACTCCCGCTTGTTTACCGACAGCGGCAGCGAAGGGAGGGTGGGTCCCTGTGCGGTGGGGGGGGGAGGAGGACGGGTAATGTGACCCGGGGGGAGGGGGGCACAGCCAGCGGTGCTGGTTCTCAGCCAGGGAGGGGGACTCAGTCCTCTCCTCAAGGGTCATATCCAGTGTGCTTTGACCCCAGCTGCTCCACGGAGAATACCTCCGGGAGGGGGGGNGGGGGGGGGGGGGGGGGGGGTCAAGCTCCAGTCACAGGTTAGCATTTGCAAGTTACTGCTTATCACTTCCGTGTGGAAGTTCCTCCCCTCCCGAGAGTGATAACAATACATCCCCACTGTGGTAATTTGACACCTATTTATACCTGAGCGACGAGGCGGTTGTTATAACAACGGGGTGACATCACAACTTCCCACTGTGTTTCCGTGTCGAACACGGGCCGGCGGAGTGTGTGTGTGTGTGTGTGTGGGGGGGGGGGCAGACGGAACACGCCGGGCTGTGTACCGGCTCGTCGGTTTTCAAACACAACTGGAACTTTAATCGCTCTGTAATTCGATTTGTTCATAACTCCACGGTCAACAGAAGGTTAATAACAGAAAAAAAAAGTCAGGCAGGGCAATGATAAATTAAAAATATTTTCTTTTTTAATTGTAATAATTTGCATTACCTTCAGAATTAAACTGACAGTGACACAACCGTTTGTAGAAGTCCACCGTCGCTCTAAATACCTTTTCGATGCCGGCTCATGCTGATGTTGAAGACGGACTCTCAGGAACGCAACCCCCCGTACCGCGGTAATCCAGTTCCAGGTACCGCCAGCGGTGCAGGTCAATACCCGGCATAAGAGGTTCCACCTGGGCGAAGCGCAACCGCATCGGAGAAACGCTGGTAATGGATGCAAGTGAGACACTAGGGTCCACCACTGAGCTCAGTTTTTGCCTCATGTGGCCCGGGTTCAAACGCAGTTTTCCCTCCGTCGTTCCGGTCACTTCTGTCCCACCGGTTACGGTCCTCCACACTAACAGCCCAGTGCAGTCGGTACATTTTATTGTTCTTGTATTTTATATCGTTTCCAGTTGGTAATTTTTTTCACACAAATTTGACTATTAAGTGTTTCTTCCTATTACTATTTATCAGGAGAGAAGTGTAACATATGACCCTGAACAAACAAAAAGCGACTGCAAATAAGCACACAAATGCATATTAATGATGTGATGAACTGTTTATTATTTAGGTGATGGATACTTTGGAGCGTGAGGGATATTTTGGGCAAGTTAATTTCTCAAATGGACCTGTAAGAAATGATGGAATAACAACAGCGTCTCGGCACCTGAGTTTGCGGTCGCACTTGGACGCCGGGCTGAAGGTGTAGCATGGAACTGAGTGGAAATAAGGCGGCCCCACACCGCTGTTGCGTTTGGTTGCTCTTTACTGCCATCTGTGAGCCCGGAGGGTAGACGCAGGTCACGTTTGCTGGACACGGAGAAATTTTAGGATCAAAAGATGTATAAAACAGCAGAAAATCCGTTGTTTGGAAGCGAGTCTCAGGAGTTTGTCACCTCGGGAGTCAGAGCGCGGGCTTTTTCAAGCGGGTCCACAGTGGGGATGTGCAGGGATGTATGGACTGCGCGGCCTCTCCCACCCCCCCCACACACCTCAGCAACCACCGTCCAGAGGAAAAGAGCATCCTTGCGGCTGTCTAACAGATTGACTCCCACCCCTAACTGTCATCCGTATCTGTAGGTCTCGCCGCAGTGACTATCTTCTCACCCCTGCACCACACGATCTCACACACACACACACACACACACACACACCTCCCGCCGGCAGCTTCCTCTTCTCAGCTAACAAACCCCGGAGGAGCGAGATGCGGAGCTGCCTCATTATCGCTTCCTTTGGAGAGCGTGTACAAGTTGTCTTCTGAGGGAGAGGGTGGGGACGGCTACTCTCCCCCTCCATCTCGCTCTAATTTCATTCCATTTTATCCCCCTTTTCCCGAGTCCTTCCTCCCGGCTTGGCGCTCCGGGTAAAGAGAATAACGCGGGAAACGGTGGGAAAACGGGAGCCGTGGCTACCTGCCAGTCCTGCATATTCTCATTAGAACCACAGGTACTCCTAATGTCGCAGTTAGGGGGGAATCAAAGGTGGGGATGGTAGGAGTGCTTGAACACACACACACACACACACACACACACACAACAGAAGAACAACACCTTGGGGTTTCCTGCTCTTCAAAAGCCATCCCTGTGAACAGGCCAGACGTTTGAGGGATCCAGGCTTTCATACTAACAGTGATGTTTGCAAATGGGCTCTTCTGTCACCCCCCCTCCACACACACACACACACACACACACACACACACACACACACCATCTCATCATCTTTATAGCCGTGTTTAAATATAACTCAGCAGAACAAACGTGCAATTAAAGGGTGAACACGGTTCCAGAAGGCCACGCCGCCATTCCTCAGGTGCAGTTTTATTTAAATGTTATTTTTATTTAAATAGAGACGCCGAGCAGCTCTGAATGGCTGCGTGTGTGTGTGTGTGTGTGTGTGTGTGTGTGTGTGTGTGTGTGTGTGTGTGTGTCTGTCACAAATCCTTGGCTCTTTCCCAGCGATGTAGCATTTTTCAAAGCCACACGGAGGACGGAGCCTCTGTCAGATTGTCGAAGTGACGCGTATTTTCACAGCCGCCTGTAGGAATGCGTATCGGTCGATGTAATCAAAGAAATAAATGCATGTCCCCCCCCCCATATCGGACCGAGGTGGAGGGAGGGACTCCCGGGTGACCAATCAGGCGGCGGCCCGAACCCGGGCCTCGCGGAGCGCTCCACGCCGGCTCCCCTAACAGTCGAGCACAAAGGAGGATTCCCTCGCTGCGTCCGCGTGCTTTCACACGCAGCCTGGAGCCGGAGGGTGGGCTCCTGCGGGCCCCCCCCACCCCGTTTCCCTGGGCAGCTGTGTGAAGTGCCGTTGGTCTGCGCGTCTTGTCAGCATTGTTCCTCCGCTCATTCCTTATGTGTGTCACATCTCCCCCCCGAGCCCCCCGCCTCTCTCCCTCTCCTCCCCACTTCTCCGCACTCTGCCCCCCCCCCCCGCCTTATCTGAGAGGGGGGATTGGCTCTGTTCGCTCGCGGCCGCGCTGCTGCAGAGCTAAATTAAAAGACTTGAAACAAACCAAGTGCGGCACAGCTCCTACTTTGTGCGGAGTTTCTCTCTCTCTTCCTCTCTCTCGCTCGCTCCCTCCCTCCCTCCCCACCTCCCTGCCCTCCCTCCACGGCACATTTCAGTCGAGCGGCACACAGTACGACAGTTAGCACTGATCTTGGCAGCCGCTCCGAATTTATTTAGTGTTTCTACCCCCCCATCTTTCGTTCTTCTCCCCCCTAACCTGGCGTTGCTCCTCGGGAACCTGCGCTGCCACAGTCCGCGACTCCTGTCTGCAGCAGCGCGAGGTCTCCTGTAGGACCATGATGTGCAGGAGTGTGTGAGAGTGTGTATTTGAGAGAGGGGGGACGCACGGTGCGCCAACAGGGGGGCTGGACTTCGCTGCCAGTGTCAGGAGTGGGATGGCGCGTTCGCCATGCGCCCGCCTGCATCTCAGAGCCGGGATTCCTGTGACTTTGTCTCCGCGCCGGAGGTAAGTGTTTCCGTCCAATCTGTCACTGCGGCGCCGTCTGCACGCTGGCCCTCGTGACACTTTTAATTGGCTTTGCACAGTAGAGGCGCCTGCCCCCCCCCGAGCCCGACATCCCCAAAACGCTGCCGCCTCTCTGGACGTGCTCGGGTGGCGGAAAAGGGCCATTCTTTCAACCCGTCACGCTGTCGTATCCTTCCGTCCTCCGCAAACTTTTTAAATTTCCCTGACACCGCCCCACTCTAACCTACCCGGGCCTCAGCACCCCTCCCGGGTGATGCGTCACCCACCCCTGTGCGGCGCCTCTGCAGGAAGGAGCCTGGAGTTACAGTCAGGGTGGAGGTTAGTGACCGGTGTCCGGATCAGGAACCCATGTCGACCGGTGGACCCCTCACGGGGCTTTGATTCCATCCATACACCCCCACCCCTCCGGCATCTCCTCTCACACCGCATCCTGGTCCCTCTCGCACAACTTTCAGTTCCACCTGAATGAGCCGTGGTACCTTAAGCTAAAATGAATAATTTGGTCATCAGTCTGAGCTGGAATCTTTTAGAGGGCAGTAAATGTGTGTTTCTGGCTCCTTTGACGTGACTCTTAGCTGTTTGTGTATAAAAACTGATGAATTATGCATTTCCTTCGCCGAGCCGCTCAGATGCGCTCTTTGCATGTTCTCTCAGATAGTCCTTGTTTACCGTCTTCTCTGCTCCCCGCGATAAGCGGTCGTATCAATGCCTTGGTGACCGACACCAAACAGCGTTCACTTAACCTTGTAGAGGGTCCCGGCCCCGCCCTGAAGAAATGGCTTTTGGAATCCGGTGTCGTGACTCGCTCAAACACGAACAGGCTTCCCTCCCCGCACTAACAAGCGCCGTCCAGATAAGCATGAGAAACGGCCTGAACATCGCCCGACAGCCCCGGATCCATGGGACCCCTGATTCCGTCGGGCTGACAGTCCGGGGGATGCGCCTGCAGTCGGTTCACTCTGATTTGCAGCTCGTTGTGCCATGGCATCACAGGAAGGTCAGGTGTCACAGGAGGAAACCTGGAGTGCAGCTTTTCCCGGTGTTTCCCGAGCCTGTAGGTGACGACCTTCAGCCACCGTCCTGGTCACCGTGTTGACCAGCCCTGAGGGACCACACACTCCACCTCTGTCTATGGTTTTCTTCTGCAGAGGTTTTTTGGACCATTTTGAACCGTGTTACACCGTGCACGGCAATGTTGGACCATGTAGGTCTGCTGTAGACCGTGTTGAATATTTGGCCTCCATGACTTGGCACGTTATCGTGTGCTGGACCGTGTTACACTGAATTGGACCACGTGCTATGCCTTGTTGGACCATGTTGGACTATTCTGGAACTTGCTGTACCACGTCAGACCACGTTACACCAGCTGGACCACGTTAGGCTGTGCTGAACTATGTAACGCCATTCGGGAGCCATGTTACACCATCTTGGACCAAGTTAGATCATGTTGTGCCATGTAGGTCTGCTATAGACCGTGCTGAATGTTTGGCCTCCATGACTTGGCACGTTATTGTGTGCTGGACCGTGTTACACTGAATTGGACCACATGCTATGCCTTGTTGGACCATGTTGGACTATTCTGGACCTTGCTGTACCACGTTACACCAGCTGGACAACGTTAGGTTGTGTCGGCCAATTTTAGACCACGTTCAGCCTTGTTGAACCACATGTTTGAGACGTTTTCCTCATCCCTCTCCCAGCCTTTTTGCTCCGTTCCATCCTGAAAGCGAATGTCTATCCATCCATTAATCCAGCGCAGCTCCGAAGCATGGAGAAGCGGCCCAAAAGCGCTTCCTTAAAGCGCCACTTCGGAACAACACTTCGCACATCGTACCATTATGGAGGCTTTACTAGGTCAGAATTAATGTGCCGGGCGTCTCCATCCACATTGTTGTCAGCTCGTGTTTCAAAATAAAAACTGAGAATCCCACACAAACCCCATGCAAAAAGGATTAATTATCTCTGATGGATCGGCCCTTTCAGGAGGGGTTGGGAAAGTGTCACTGCCGGCTCTCAAAAATGCATTTGTGTCATTTAGGGCTGTGAGTGGGGAGGGGGGGGGCGCTGGCCGTGGGCGGATGTAGGAGAAACTCAAAAATCATCCCTTTCATCTAGATGAATTTACACCCCTGATGTACACACTCCTTGCCGTGTGTGTGTGTGTGTGTGTGTGTGGGGGGGGGGGTGAGAGAGCAGGCTCTCAGAACAGCTGTGTGTACATTTCCATAATATTCAACCGAAACACTGCAAAAAAAGGGGGGGGGGAATTGCGTTGTGCATTTCAAACAGGCTTCGCTAAACGCGTTTTGAAGTAGCGGCGAAAGAGGGGGACGAGTGAAAGTCAGAGGGATGTGAAATGTGTGGCCCTGCTGAAGGCGGCACTAAGCGAGGAAAGTTGGCTGCTAGATATGAAGCAGCCTGGTGGAAGGGGGTGAGGGGGGGGGGGCAGCGGGGCTTTTCAGCCTGCATTAGCATGATAATGAGGGCCGATCCAGAGCCGTTACAGCGGTGTGAGGGCGCAGCGCCGGGGGAGGGGGTTTCCAGCCCTAAGTGGGGGGAGGGTCCATCGGGGCAGCCTGGGAACCGGGGCCATCAGGTGTCTGAGAAGTTGGGAGATTTTCAACACCCCTCAGAGTGTCCCGAGGAGCACTTGTCACGGACCCCTGTTAAACGCCGACGTCAAATCTGCCAAACTGTCCCGTTTTTGCTCCATTTGTGGCTCTAATGTTGCATTTGCACTGGTGGGTCTAGATATATGGAAGAATGGGTGCATAGATGATGGATGGTATGTAGATGATGGATGGATGGATCGATGGATGGACAGGTAGATAGACGATGGATGGATGGATGGATGGATGGATGGACAGTTTAAGAATTGAACTGTCTGAACAGCAGATAGAAATAAGCAAGAAGTAAACAGTTCTACTGGGAGCTCAGTACCACCCGACACCATGAGGTCTCATAGTGTCTGAAGGCCTGTCTGTTGCTGAAGGTGCTCCTCTGCTGGGCCAGGGTGGTACTCAGAGAGTCATCGTCCACCTTTCGAGAAGATCAGCAGATACATCCCTCAGCTGTCTGCTATTCCTGGCAGGCTTGGGTTTTGGCAGTAGATATATGCACATAGGGAGCCCTGCAGGAAAGCCGTCCTCAACACGAACACGTCCGAGAGGAGGAAGGACCGGCCCAATAAAGTGGGAGAAACAGGCGGTCTTCCAGGGATCGCCGACAGTGCTCCCCCCCCCATCAGCTCCCTGGGGGCCAGACAGGCCACGGTGTCATTGCACCTGTTGAAATATCGGAGTCGTTTGTTGGCTCATTTGCATTTATTTATTTGTCTGGCACTTTTCTCCAGGTCCTACAGGGGGAGGTGGGACTCCAATCTGGGCGTTAACCGCTACACCCCCCTGCCGTCCAGCTCATTGCAGCCGTCACACGGTCCTCTGCGTCCAACTCTCACTCCTCGTAGACCAAACATGGCAGCTTTTCTGGCTCCTGTCAGGGACAGGAGACCCGCACCGATGTGGGGTGGGGTGGGGGGGTCCCAGGCCTGTAGCCTGAAGCTAGGAGGAGCAGGCAGGACTTCCCAAGGACAAGCATGTCCTCCCATCTCCAATGTTTTATTCCCCCACCGTCGCTTTGTCTGGACGCCGACCATAGCATAAATCTCCGTTTGCACTTTGAGCAGAAATATTTCCAGACAGACTTGTTTTTTTTGTTCTTAGCTGCAGCTTTTTGTCCAAAGCGACGCTGTTAGATCATCGCCTTCGCAAGTGCTTTGATCCGGGGTGCTCCAGCAGGAGATGGGATTCAAACCCCTCGAGCTGCAACCGCAACAGAAGCTGCCGCTTGTTGTCGACTCATCGCTTTGAATTGCGAAAGAGTGTTGAAGCACGGGGGGTATAAAAATTGCCCATCCGACGTGTTTGTGTAACCGACCGCCCAGCAACGAGGGAGAACGCGCCTCCGGACTTTCCCACCCGCGGTCTGGTGTGTTAATTTCCCTGCGACGGTTCTTCCAAAATATGCGTGACATTGTGACCCCATGGTTGTTTGCCGCCGACGAAAGGTAATCCCCCATCAGACGTACCTCATTAGACCCTCCCAGGCCGTGAACCACCCCTTCGTGTCCTGCAGAAGCATGCCGTGTCAAGTGCTCGCAGAAGTGTTTCCGTTTGCACCTTTCAGCAGTTAAGCTGTAAACGCGGTCTTTCGGGGGACGTTACGGTAATTACCCGGTTTTTTAAAATCTTAACTGTGAAAAAAAAGATGTAAATGACACGGTAAACCACCCGCCCCATCACACCATGTGGAATCTTCCTGGCTGCGCGACGCCAGACCCTGGGGGTCCGAGTCTTACAGGCTGCACAGATTTCATTTGAATCAGTGCTTTACTGGTGCTCAACAGGCCCATAATTTACCTTCATTCATCTGGCTGATGCTTTTTTCCAGAGCGGCTTAAGCAGCTGAGTGTTCAAACCTACTGCGATTCAGCCATTTATTCAGCCGGGCAGTTTTTATAAGGGAAAAGAAACTGCTAAATTTCTGCACTTGTGGCCTCGGTCTCTGGCGTCGTGTCCAGGGCCGCGTCGGAGGACGTCAGTGAAGGACCGCAGCATCGACAAGGAATTCGTTGGTGAAGAAACGGAGAATAACGCCTGGAGGAAAACCGGTTGAGCTGTAACGCTGAGCCTTAGACACAACATGGGCAAGAGGATCAGACGTCGGATGTTTCCTACCGACGAGTGGCTCCAGAACTCACACGCGGGTATAGGTGCTGCGATGTGGGCTCTGACCCCCATGGGGGGCCTGGGAAGAACCTCACTCTTTAGATCTCGAGCAGAGACACATTTGTGTGGCTTCTGCCCTTAGGGTTGCAGGCATGAAGCACACGTCCAAATGTACAGGAGATAGCGATGAACTGGTGGCGTGGAGATGTAGGCCTCGGGTCCCTTCCTCCCCGCTTGCTCGTTTGTCCAGGGCCTGTTTGGCAAAGCCAGACACCAAGCGAGGTGTTTGGTCCGTCTACGATCGTAGCTGAGTCGGTCCTTCGTTCTCAGGGTGTCTCCGTTCGTCACGAGCAACTTCTTCAACCTCCAGGAAGAAGCCAGAAGCTGCTGGGTGTGAGAAGGAGACATCAGTTAGTGAGAACTTTGTCTTTGTGGACTGCGGTCCTGGCCAAGTGCTATCTGAACATCAGTGTTCATCAAGTTGGAGCTCATATATTATGGAGAACGCTCTTCCTTAGCGTGATGCGCCGTGAAGGATCTTTTGAACTCGCCATCATTTTTAAAGCCTCGTTTTTCCCCCCGGAGGGATGTTCTCCAGACCCCTGCGTCCGCGAGCCACATGCGAAGCGGGGCCTCGAGGACAGCGAGATCGGCAGGGGACGGACTTCATTAGCCTCCGGTGGACCCCGGCATGAAAGAGCAACCGTTCCGGCTGCAGTTAGGACCTGCTAACAGACGCCGGTCGGACACGATCGGGAGGTCGTGTCTTGGCTCAGGATCAAAACCCAAACGCCGCCGTGGCCACCAACCTGCCCGATTCCGTGTTGGCTGCAGATCACATCACACAACGCAGAAAATATCGTCCGATGTGCCCATCGGCTAGTTGGGCAAATTAGCACCAGGAGCGGCGAATGAGGGGAAACAAGCCGAGTGGTAAATTCTCATTAAAACCAAATTACTGGCTCCCTTTGTTATTTGCGTTTTCTGTCTGGTGCGGAGTTGTTGTGTGTTTCTCCGTGGCGGAAGGCAACACCAATTAGATATTTCTACCGCGCTGTGTGTCTTTTAGTGAGCTGGCAGGCTCCTCCTGCTGCCGGTGTCGGCGCCGCACGTCAGTTACAAACCCACAACGAATTTAAAAAAAAGCGAGCTTGCAGAGCGCAGGCCTCGGTGTCAACAGCGTCACGTGCGGCAAACGGAATTATTTTCAAAGGGGGGGGGAGGATGCGTTACAGAATTTATTGTGAAATACACTGGTTGAAATGTGGTGCTCTTGGCATTGTTCTGGCCGTCACTGAAACGGACTTTAAATAAGAACGAAAGAAAGGAAGAGACGCGGGCTGGTTTTTATTGTAGGGTTCGGATTTAGCTGTGGGTATTAAAAAAAAAGGAAAACGCTGTTATATTTGGACACTTGAGGGCACTTATCGAAGGGGGCGGGACGCAGTTCTCCTCCAGGCTGTTATTAGACGTGGACCCGAACGCAGGGACCTTTGCCAGTGGAAACAAGGAATCATGGTATGTTGACCCGCGTGGGTTTCCTCTATCGCCCCAACGTGGCATTTACCGTATCACGGCTTCACTCGGTTCCGGGAAACGCACATATTTGCGGCTGATTATTTATGAGCTGCTTTCCCTGTTTGTAGATGGAGGGGGGGACTCGAACATTTGATTTCCAGAACTGAACATGACCGAGTTACATATGTTGATGTGCAGTTGATTGTTTAGGTGGTCAGACTCTTACCCGGGCGCCTCTTTGGTCTCCCGCTGGAATACAAAGGGTATTTCGGGATCTTGGTCGTATGCAGCTTTTAAACTGCTGTTGTGACATTTTGCCGCTGCCAGCCCCCCCGTGCAATTATCCTGTTCCTTTCTGGTTTTTCTCCACCGTGCAATTGTAGCGTCGTTCAGAAGCGGTCCGCAGAAGTGATCTCACTCCTCCCGGTTGCTCGGCTACACGGCGGACCCGGTGTCCGCGATCCACCATATTGCCGGAGTGAATGAGGAGCAGCTTGGCAGTTCCGCAGTTGAAAGGCCGAGTTGCGACCTGCGGTGCCATTTTGACCGCGTGATCGCTCCATTGTCCTGCCGTCACCCTTCCCTAACAGTCTTTCCCGCTCTCTTTGTTGCAGGATGGAGGAATGATGGCATGGCTGTGAAGATGGGCCCACGGGCAGGCATGCAGACCTTCCTCCTTTGCCTGGCCCTCCTGCTCCTCCACGTCTTCTCCTGCTGCTGCCAAGCCCTGCAGGAGCCTGGAGGTGGCCCTCCTCGGTTCCTCTTCACGCACGCCCTCTACAATGCCACTGTGTACGAGAACTCTGCGGCGCGCACCTACGCCGCGTGCAAGGTGAAAATGGGGATTACACTCGCGCACCGCTCCTGGGACATCAAGTACCGGATTACATCGGGGGACGAGGAGGGCTTTTTCAAAGCGGAGGAGTACGTCCTGGGAGACTTCTGCTTCCTCCGCATTAGGACTAAAGGCGGGAATTCGGCCATCTTGAACCGAGAGATACAGGATAGCTACCTACTTACTGTGAAGGCGTCCGTGAAGGGCGACTCCTTGGAGACGTGGACAAAAGTGAATGTACAAGTTCTGGACATGAACGACCTCAGGCCGCTTTTTTCGCCCACCACGTACTCCGTGACCATTCCCGAGAGCACTCCGCTGAGGACCAGCATCGCCCAGGTCACGGCCACCGATGCCGACATCGGCTCCAACGGGGAGTTTTATTACTTCTTCAAAGAAAAAGTGGAGCTCTTTGCAGTCCACCCCACGAGCGGGGTGATCTCCCTCAGCGGGAAGCTGAACACGGAGGAGCAGAGCAGGTACGACTTGGAGATCCTGGCTGTGGACCGGGGCATGAAGCTGTACGGCAACAACGGGGTGAGCAGCACAGCCAAACTCTTCATCCACGTGGAGCGCATCAATGAGCACGCGCCGGTGCTGAGCGTGGTCACCCACGTGCCCTCTTCCCTCGACAAAGACCCCGTCTACGCGGTGGTCACTGTCGAGGACTTGGATGAGGGACCGAATGGAGAGATAGAGTCGGTCTCTATTGTGGCCGGAGATCCTTCGGAACAGTTTATTCTCGATCGGTCCCCCGAAGGCAGCGAATACCAGATTAAAGCGTCGGAACCCATAGACTGGGAGAATTTCCCTTATGGGTGCAATCTTACTCTCCAGGCCAAAGACAGGGGCTCCCCTCAGAAATTCTCGGCAGTCAAGATAGTGCACCTGCTAGTGAAAAGACCCCAACCCGTACAGGTGAAGTTTGAAAAGGAAGTGTACGAAATTAAGATCAGTGAGATTTCACCACCCGGCACCATAATAGAGGCAGTGAAAATTTCCCCAGAACCAGATGATGCAGAGTACATCCTGAGTCCGACGGAAGACGCCGGGTATTTCAGCATGAATACCTTGACTGGCGTGATCACCACCGCGCGCCAGTTAACCGGTGTGAAACGGGAAGTGTTAGAGCTCGAGGTGGTCGAGGTGGACAGTAAGCTGAGAGCCACCGTTCACGTCACCGTCGAGGACGCCAACAATAACACCCCCATGTTTGCGCAGCCGTCCTACGAGGTGTTTGTCAACGAGAGCGTCGCCGTCGGGACTAACATCCTGGCCGTGTCTGCCGTAGACAGCGACAAAGGCGAGAACGGCTACATAACGTACAGCATCGCCAGCCTGCAGTCACTGCCATTCAAGATCAATCAGTTTTCCGGGGTCGTAAGCACAACGGCGGAGCTCGATTTCGAGTCGTCGTCCGAGAGTTATGTGTTCGTCGTCAGGGCCTCTGACTGGGGCTCCCCGTACAGACGCGAGAACGAAGTCAACGTCACGGTCCACTTGGAGAACGTGAACGACAACCAGCCGCTGTTTGAGAAAATTGCCTGCCAGGGGGTGATCTCCCGCGACTTCCCTGTCGGGGAGGTGATCACCACCATGTCCGCCATAGACATAGATGAGCTCGAGCTGGTCAAGTATAAGATACTTTCCGGAAACGAACGCGGCTTCTTTGATCTGAACCCCGACTCCGGGGTTCTGACCCTGCGTCGGTCTCTCGCAACTGCCAGTCCGAAAAACAGCGTCTTCAGTCTGAAAATAACCGCCACGGATGGCGAGAACTTTTCGGACTCCATGTTTGTGAACGTTTCTGTCGTTCATGGGAAGGCACCTTCCAAGAGCTTCAACTGTAAAGAAACTAGGGTGGCACAAAAGTTAGCAGAGAAGCTGCTCAAGAAGGCCAAAGCAAACACCAAACCCAAAGTCGAGGAAGGATTCATAGATTTGTTCTCTGTCAACAGACAGACTCCTCAGTTTGACAGGTCTTTCCCCGCTGAGATATCCGTACGCGAGGACCTTAAGGTGGGAACGAGCGTGTTCAGGGTGAAAGCAGACGATGGGGACACCGGCTTCAACGGTCAGATTGTCTATTCCATCTCTGATGGTAACAAAGATAGCTGTTTCAATATAGACATGGAAACCGGTCTCATATCTGTGTTCCTTCCAATGGACCGGGAAAAGACCGATCGGTACCTTCTTAACATCACCATTTACGACCTGGGGCTGCCGCAGAAATCCAGCTGGCGCTTGCTGACCGTGTTTGTGCAGGACGCCAACGACAACACGCCACGGTTTCTTCGGGAAAGCTACAGGGCGGCTGTACCGGAAAACACGGCCATCGGAACGGAAGTGATTCAGGTGGAGGCTACGGATAAGGATCTGGGCCTTAACGGTGAGATTTACTACACAATGCTCACAAGCACGACTCAGTTTGGAATTAACAGCACCAATGGAATTATTTATGTGGCCGGGCAGCTCGACAGGGAATTTGTGTCAACTTTTAACCTCAAAGTTGAGGCTCGCGATAAGGCCGAGAAAGGCCACCAGAGGTTCTCGGTGGCTGCTCTGAGGATAACTCTGGAGGACGTCAACGACTGCGCCCCGATCTTCATTCCCAGCTATTACAGCACTCGTGTGCTGGAGGACCTTCCCGTGGGCACCATCGTCGCTTGGCTGGAGACCCAGGATCCAGACTCAGGCCTTGGTGGCCAGGTCAGGTACTCACTTGTGAACGATTACAACGGGAGGTTCGAGGTTGACAAAGCCAGCGGTGTCATCAGGCTCACGAAAGAGCTGGATTACGAGACCCAGCAATTCTACAACCTCACGGTGCGCGCCAAGGACAAGGGCCGCCCGCTCTCGCTCTCGTCCGTCTCATTCGTGGAGGTGGAGGTCGTGGATGTCAACGAGAACCTGTACGCCCCCTACTTCTCCGATTTCGCCCTCAGCAGCTCCGTTAAGGAGAACTCGCGGATAGGAATGAGCGTCCTCCGCGTCACCGCCAAAGACGATGACACCGGGCGCGACGGAGACATCCAGTATACCATCCGGGATGGGAGCGGCTTGGGCCGGTTCTCCATCGACGAAGAAACAGGCAAGTAATTCTGACCTGAAGTTGTCGCTAAAGCTCCGTTTTGATTTGCCTGTGCGTTTGCTACACGGACGATATGTCGATGGAATTTGCTGCTTGCATTTAGCTCTCAAATGTCATTTTTATTCTTTACCGGTGGGCTGTGAAGGAGGGATTTGTCTCTGACATCACGGTGCCTTATGAGTTCTACAGAGGTGCACATGCTGGATCTCTGCCTAACAGATAACAGAGAATCGAATTGTAAGACGGGGGCCGAAGGACTTTTGTTTTTAAGAAGGTTTAAGCAATGATTTACAAGCTTAGTTTTGCTCGGAGAGAGCCGGGCGCCGGACTGAATTACCATGCGGGGGCTTCTCGTTCACTTTTAGGGCAGTTGTCGTATCATTTCTCCTTGACCCAGATGTACGGGTCCTGCTTCCTATGTCGGCGGCTTCATCCTCTTCCGCTGTTCTGCAGCGGGACAGTTTGGGGGGCTCGTGATGCAAGACTGCAGAACCTGCTCCGCACAGCTTTGGCTGGCCTGTCGAAGAATTTATCTTCCCATTCTGGTGGGAAAATGCGGTACCCGACGACGGGGGACCAGTTTGCGGACAGAACGCTCCCGTTTCAGGTTCGCTCTGAAATGGGACCTAAATGCAACGCGGGGGGGGGGGGGGGTTACAGAAATTAACACGCCACTGTNGGGGGGGGGGGGGGGGGGGGGGGTTACAGATATTAACACGCCACTGTTGCGACGAACTGCGCATCAGATGGCACCGTGAATTATCTCAACGTTACGAAACTGCCCTCAGACACACCACGAGGTGCCCTGCCTGCCTGTGTGATTTTTCATCCTGCGTGGGATTTGAAGACAGCATGAATGAGCGTGTAGATGGCAGCCCAGTCGGGCGCCTCGCCGCTAATGATGCGCCCGACAATGCAGAATGGACGCGTGCGGAGTCGAGTTTTGATAAATACCGCCGACTGCGGGTGACCACCGCGACCTCGCTGTCAACGTCCAGCTCCAGAAGAGCTATTACGGCGAGTCGGGCCGTACCTCTAAGCGGTGCTAAAAGCTTGCCGGGGGATGAGCGCTAAAAGCGAAATGGCGAGCTCCATTAACCGCAAGTGAGAGGCTGTAAGGAGAAAGGTGGACTCTCGGAGGAGTGCCGCTCGGGGCTTTGGGGGTGAGGCGCATCGGAGGTGGGGTCGAGCAAACGCCTTCCTTGGAGCCGCGGGCCTCGGGGTGGCTCCGATGCGGCCCACGTTGACCTCCGAGCCACGTAGCTGTTTCGAATTTGTTTCACCGTTCCGGACTCTGAATAGTGTAAATAGTGTAGGGTTGGTGCGCTGCGACGTGACAAAAATGACAATATTTGAAACTTTGCAGGAGGTGGAGTGGGGAAAGCTGAGTTAAGTATATCTTCCTCCTGCTGACAGACTCTGTGAGTCATGATATAACCAGCAGAAGGGGAACGGAGCACTTTCCATGTTTCGATGGTTGGGGACGATGTTTCTGGATGGAGAAGAACCTCGGCGCAATAGGAGGTCGGGCCGCCCGATTGGGTCTTTGTGGTGGGTCGCGTTGTCGGCTGGATTTCTGGCTCCGCTCAGCACAGGGACGCCGCTGTGATCCTTCAGCAGTGTGTCAGTCTTCAGAACCCGCAGCGATGGGCCCCCATCTACTCACTCCAGTCAAACACAAAATGTTAAGCCGCTCGCCTGTTTGTACAGTAGATGTTTAAGCTCCTTGTTTGACGGTAAGAATCGAACCTGCACGTTCGGGGAGCAGGAATCGGCGCTCTGAGCACAGCGCCATGACGCTGTGCCTCGGCCACCTCCCCGCCCGGCACCAGTCGTGGCGATGTTGAGAATATATGGATTTTGTTAGCTGCGAGATAGTCGAACCCATAAATCAAACGGGCCGCGGTGAAACACCCGACACAATTACGGCCAAAAGCCGCTGCCGTCGGGCCTGAGCCGGGCTGTCGGCTCACCTGGTGGCGCAGCGGGAACGGCCCAGCGAAATGAAATGGCAGTCATACCTCGGCCCCGTCGCGGTCACTTGCGGTTGAGGTACGTCTTGAATTTACCTCGATAAAATTTACCTCACGGGAGCAGAACTTACCTCAGTTTAACTTGAATTAGTCCGGTGTTTGAGGTTCGCCATCCTGGCAGCTCCCTGCCTTACGCATGCCGTATGCTTCCGGAATCGACTCTGGACCTCTGCAGCCCTGCCCTGGACCGGCGGTTGTTCACAGCGGATCGACGGAAGTGCAGTAATAAGGAACTTTGGTGATAAAAGAGGACTATCGTGAAACAGCGATACGGGGGGGGGGACAAAACAAAACCTCGCTGGCTGTAGCGCGTTGGGAGGCACGTTTCGGCAGCAGCTTCCCCTTCCGATGCTCGGCGAGTCGCGCGGCCGGTTAATGCGGTACCCCCCCCCCCCGGTGCATAAACAGGCGCCGCTTACAGGCCAGAATGTTTGATCTCAATGTCACCTTGCTTGGGGGGAGAAAAAGGGTTGAGCGCAAATTGGAGAAAAAAGAACAGGGAGATGGGGGCTCCTGCTGTTTACGTCTTCTCCTCCTCCTTTTTTTTTCTTTGAACAAAAGGGTTGCAGGCTTTGCTCCAAAACTCCCGGTACCTGTCGAATCGAGGACCCTCTTGAAAAGAGAAAAGGCCAAGGGACGAGAGCACTGAACCAATGTCGCTGCCAAGAGGGTCCATTGTGTCCTGCTGCTTTTGCGTCGCATTAAATGAGTCGTGTTGCTGGAGGTCGAGGCCTCGGTAGGAATCAGTGTCCGGGAAGTGGTTATTATAATACGCAGGTTCCACAGCGGCCCGAGTCGACCCAATGGGTTTGCGTCTGCGTGAATGGCGTGTCGTCGGCTCGCGTCATCCGGGCAGCAGACAGCTGGTCCAGACCTTTGGTCGTACTGCTGGGTGCTCGCGGTTATGAGGTGGTTGGTATGTAAATAAACCCCAGTGTAATGAGTAGAAAAACGGACCTGATCGCTCGTGGTTGACTTTCAGGGTGGCGGCTGTAGGTGGCCCACGCGCTTTATTGTATTACAAACCACAACATGACGTCTGTCAATGTTTACATATCATCAGTTTTGCGGCAATTTCTGCACATATAAACCAGCTGGATTCCTACTGTGTTTGTTCAGGGTGAGAACTTTGATCAGGGGTGGGATTCTAACTCAGGGCCTTCACAGTGGTTTTAGTTCGGAAGCCTGGAGGCTCTGCTGCCGCTCCGAACGGGTCATACGGATGTGTTGAGACGGATGGTTTAACTGAGGCGTCTGTTAAAAGCTGTGGTGCCGTTGCCATCGACCTGCCTTCCGCCCCGCTGTGTCACGCAGTCCCACCCCTTACTGACCAGTGTCACTGTCACCTTGGACCGGCTCCTCAGGAGATCTTCTGAGCCTGTGATGGAGGGCACGGTGCCGAGACCCATCGGGACCCGTTTTCACAACTCGCTTTTGCGAATGTCCTGATGGAGTTTGTGCTGTTAGATATGAGGGTTAAAGGGTGCGCTGATGCCCACCGTTCGGTGATTGCGGGTGAATTTTATTCAACACTATGGTCCAAACCAACTTTCAGAGTTAACTTTTCAGTGCACAATAGTTTACTTGCTTATACAGCAGGGTCATTTTTACCGTGTCGGTTCAGGGTAAAAACCTTGACCAAGGGCACTACAGCAGGAGGTGGGGGGGGATTCAAACCCAGGTCCTTTGAAGCTACATTTCTAACCTCTGCGCCTCCTGCTGCCTCTACAACAAGGTTCGATTTGCCATCTTTTTTCTGCCAGAGAAGGAACTCAGAGTTGCTGTTTTGGTCATTTTGAGCCAAAATGGAGGATTTCTATGTGATCACTTGAGGTTTCTGGTGTTTATGTGGTACAGCTGTTGGTTTTATGGACAGGGTAAATCTGTCACGATAAGACGGACCTGCAGTGGCAGACATCCTCTGCGGGGGGTTGAAAAGCCAAGCGTTCGGTCACTTCTGCCCCTTACTGGTCCACCTGCCCGACCTTATGTCTCCTGGCCTCTGGTGGGTTCCCATCCTGACAGAAGAGTGTCATCGAGCTCACCTCTCCTGGATGCTCGATCTTCCCTTTCTCTCTCTCTCTCTCTCACACACACACACACACACACACACACACATTGTGTCCTCCATTGACTTCCACTCGACACTCGATTAGATTTGCTGGGACCTCCGTGTGTTTAGAGGGTTTATGGGAGAGTAACAGGATCCGGCGCGCTTCGCTAAACCCACAAATTTCCAAATATATGTTTTATACTAGTTTCCTGCACAGAACAAAATAGGCTCAGTAATGATAGGTTGCGGTTGGGCCTGAGTTTCTCTTTCTGCTTGGGGCGGGAGCGCTTGGCCAGGGGACGTGGTGTGTAATTCTGCGAGGGTATGTTGAACTGCAGAACCCAATTAGGATTAAAGCAGACCTGTTTGAAAGGCCTCTGTGCCCCCCTCACCAGTACCACCACCACCGTGGCACCTGGACGTAATGGCCTGTAACGCAGCGCAGCCCGAGTCTTGGGTTTAAACCTGTAAACACCATGGAGAAGGATGGTTCGCCGTGATGGGCAGGAAGGCCTTATGTCAGAAACGGAGCCGAGGGCAAGAGTCAGCACAGTTCTGTTATCACCCTTCGTCGCTAACCTCTTAACCCTGGTCAGGAGCCTGTCCCAGAACCGCTGGGCACCGGGCTATGAAACTACATCCTGGATGGGACACCAGTGCAAGGCAGGGTGGCCACAAACTGTCGTGCCCACCCTTATCTGGTTTAGGGTGACCAGATAAACTGAAACACACCATTTGGACCATGGGAGGAAACCAGAGCATCTGGAGAATCAGAACACGCGAACTCAGAACTCCACCCAAACGGAGCTGGATTTGAACCCATGCCTGACCCCACCCCTGGCCTTGTGAGCTACCCCCCCCCGTTTATTACTATTATTATTATTCTTATTGTTTTAAGGTTTGTACTCTGAGCTGCTTACAGGGATTTACCAGTTTGTTATGTTCATTCTTGTTATGCCTGTTCAGCAAATAGCAGGGATTTGAACCCGTTCCCTCCCACAGACAAGCGGCAGCACTAGCGGCTGTGGCAGGAGCAGGATTCAAACCGACCTCCGATAGGTTGCAATGCGTATGAGCACCACGTTGCCGTGTCCCGGGGGGTAGGGCTCACAGCCGACACTGCCCCTCTGAATCCACTGCTTCCTCAAGCGCGTGTTTCTGCTCCATGGGCACATTTATTTACTGTTCGTTTGGGTGGCCCTCGAAGGCCGGCCTCTTCGTGGGGCTGTTTTTGTGTTCTAGAGCGTCTTGTTTTCGCTATCGTTCTCGGCTCACCTTCTCTGCGAAATTTAATGGGTGTCAGGAGCAGGGCTTTATTGCCCGGCTCACCTTGAGTTTCCAACAGGCTTCTTTTCTATTTGCTGTTTATTCCCCTGTTTCTAGTGGGGCGGCGCCATTAGAACTGCCATCGACTGAGCGAGAGGTTCGAATCCCGCTCCTGCTCCAGCTGCCCGTGAAAATTACCCCACGGCATAAACCCCCGAATCGCTCATTTTGCGTGGCTGTGCGGTGCGTCGTCCTTGGGCTGCAACCTTTGACCTTTGCTCCCTCCGTTGCACCTGGCGGTCCAGACGAGTGCCCCCACCCCCTTCCCCAAACTGGTTATCGCTGGGGTCAGAGGTCAAAGGACGTGGAGACAGAGGAAGGCCTGCAAAGACCCGACACGGCAGCTCGTGAATTTCAACATCTCATTCAAGCAGCGAAATAAAGCGAGGTTTTAATTTGCTTCCGACTCTGAATTCTGCACGTAATGAGCGCTGCGGTGATATAATGTGTTTCTCTTTTAATGGAAAAGCGGAGACGCGGAGAAGCGGGTACAAACGGCCCGGCGTTAAACCTCGTGAAGCAGCCGGTTGGATCGCAGCACAAAAAAGGGACAAATTCTAATTGTAAAGGAAGGAAAATAAGGGCGTAACTAGTGCGACTGGACCCTCCTTTCATTCGGAAGACGCGTGCAAACAGGGGGTCTGCGGGGCGGTGCCGGAGCTGTACCTGCGAGAAGAACCCCCCCCCCCCCCCCGTCTCCAAGACGGCCGGTTATTGATCAGAGCGCCTAAGTTGATTTCCTTACCCTTGAGACGTTCCCTGGAAGGTTTTCTTTATTAAATCGCGACGGAGCGGTTGTTCAATCTCTTCGCTTCACCCGAACGAACATCGAGCAAAAAGATCCTGTGTTGCACCCTTGGAGATAAAGGTCAAAGTGGTCTTTCAGCTGCCTGGATGTCCACGGCAGCTTACGGGTGAGGTTTGTGTGCTAAGCTGCTTGCACTGGTTTATTTGTTTCCGTGTATTCCGTGCCAAATAAAAGGGGTGAAATGAGCCTACAGGTCAGAGGTTAGCTATACTTTCGATAACAGGAGAGACTGTACTGGGTAGCAAAGCGATGAAGTGAACCTGTCAGCTGAGGAGAGGAAAACAAACAAAAAAAAACATCCAAAAGGCAAGGGAGGAAAATGAACTGCTGGGGGTCCCAGTGCCAGCAGCTGCCCCCATCCTGAGAATTCTGCACGCTGCAATAGCGTCGATAGCTGCAGCGACGACGGTGCTGCTGTATACGACGTAGTTTTCCACAGTAGGAGGGAAATAAACCGATATCCAGGCGCGCCGGTCCCATCCGTCATGATGTGGGGTCCTCAGCGGCCGGCTGCACGGGGTCTCACTACTCGTTTGTACAGCTGGGTGACGTTTGCTGTATCAGTTCAGGGATGGAGGGAAACACAAGAGGAGGTGGGATTCAAACCCAGCTGTAAACACTGCGCTGCCTGCTGCCCCCTGTACTGCCGGGTGCTGGAGAGCACCTGAGCCCCGTGCCTCGGCTGTTGACGTCTGGCGAAGGTGCGTCCGGTGGGGGTGGCGTAGGAGCCGCCGTCTGGGGTTCGGCCCGGTGGAGCGTGGAAGACGGAGAGGGGCGGCTGCGAAAGGGTCCGGTTACCCGGCTCCCCGCCGCTTTGTCAGGTCCAGCAGGGGTAAACAAACAGCGCGCAGAACGGATTGGTTGCAGAAAAACTACCGCATTTACACAGCACATTCCCTCCTTTCACTTGCTTGTTTTTAAACAAATTTGCCCAAATTATAGAGGCCCGGACAAGACAAAACATGTTTGTTATTTTGCCATTTGCGGTTTCCGCTCCGAAATGTAAAATTTCAAAGACAGGCCTGCACACGGCCGCGTCGAGGAGCAGTGTATCTGCAGTTTATGTGTTGCAAAAAGATTTTTTTTTATTATTCAAGCCCAAATATGTAACACTGATCTCCACCGGCAGTGAGGACCAAACAGCCTGGTTGTGAAATACGGTCAATTACAGTCCATTAAAATAAGAGATGTAGTCAAATAAGACACAAGAGTGACATAATACTGAAACATATACACACACACACACACACACACACACACACACACACACCACCTTCAACTAGGAGAAAATGTAACAAAAAAGGTGAGATTTGATGTATTGTCTTATTTACCCAAATGACGACTCTAATTGGTGAAAAACAAACATGGTTCTTCTTTTCCACTTGTCTTCATTAGAGCTGCTAAGAAAAGTTTACAGACAGTTAGTTAACAAATGAGGACAACGTGTTCATTAAAAGTTTAAAAGGCGTCATTTTTTTCCCATATTTCTACCCGATCGGCTCGAGGCGCAGCCACCCAAAGGGATCTTTGTCCTGCAGCGGAGCGTTAATCAAAAGGAGCATCTGGGACGACGGATGGGTTTTGTGTTTTAGCCCACAGTGCAGAGAGGGGGAGGCCAATTATTGAGCCTCGGACTGAGTCCGGGTCAGCGCCTCGTCTCCGACCGGCCGTCCGCTGCATTCCCACTGCGGTCCCACTACATCTCTGCAATCCCACTGCAGTCCCAGATCAGGCCCACTGTGGACCCTCCATGTTCCCACTGCATTCCCAGATCAGGCCCACTGTGGACCCTCCACATTCCCACTGCATTCCCAGGTCAGGCCCACTGTGGTGCCTCTACATTCCCACTGCATTCCCAGGTCAGGCCCACTGTGGTCCCTCCACGTTCCCACTGTATTCCCAGATCAGGCCCACTGTGGTCCCGCTACGTTCCTACTGCAGTCCCAGATCAGGCCCACTGTGGTGCCTCTACATTCCCACTGCATTCCCAGGTCAGTCCCACTGTGGTCCCTCCACGTTCCCACTGTATTCCCAGATCAGGCCCACTGTGGTCCCTCTACGTTCCCACTGCATTCCCAGGTCAGGCCCACTGTGGTCCCTCCACCTTCCCACTGCATTCCCATTACATCTCTGCATTCCCACTGAATTCTCAGATCATTTCCACTATGATCCCACTACGGGACCCCCAAACTCAAGTCAAACGTTTAACCCCATAGAGGGCAGTCAGAATATAAACACAAACCTGGAACATGAAAAGTGTTGAACATTAATACCTGCGGCATTTATTATCTTGAGGTTTTAGAACTTATCTGTGACTGATGCTGTAGGGATGGAGTGTTGAGCAGAACCACGAGAGCCACCAGCTGCAGGAGAACTAACTTGGTGGGAAGGTTTAGATTCTGCTGCTTGTTTGGTCGGATGAGTGTCACACCTCGGCGTGGCCGGCACGAGGCGGGAACGGAAGGCGTGATCTGCAGCGAACCCGGGCGTTGCCAGGCGACGACACTTCCTTAGCAACTGAGTGTCATTTTACCCCGTCAAGTGCCGCATCACCTGGTGCCACTTTGACGACATCGTAACTGGTTCACGTTTAAGCCAGTCAGGATCCTTTTAGCATAAAGCCAGTGATGTTGGTTTCTATTCTCCAGGTTCTTTATTGACTCGGGGTTCGAAGAGGAACTGTGTATAAATAGATGGAGACCCGTCGCCACGTGAGCTTTGCGTTTGTCATCTTCCAGCTCTTGCTCCTCCGGGTTTGTCACACTGAGGATCGGGGTGGGAAAAGCAGGGCCCTGCTGGCTGGCGGGCCGACCCAGCGGACGCCCACGACCGAGCGAAAGCTGCCAGCCCCCAGCCGCCCTGCTGACTCCCCGCTTTCCGTGCCAGACCCAAGTTCTCTGTGGGCCAAAGCCCCCGGAGCTCGGTATCCGTCAGCAGGAATGCCCACATCCCCCGGCTGACTGCGGCCGCGCCAAGGGGGGGGCCGTGGTTCCGGAAGACTGTCTGTCTCCGCCACCCCAAAAGTCCATATTCAGGGGAAAAACACGTCCCGCTTTGGAAACCAAACTTGCATTTCCTTTAACTCACACGCAGTCTAACAGCATTAATGCATCTTCTCAGCAACTCTTTTCAATGCACTTTTTTTAAAAGGGAAACTAAACCAACATTCTTTCTCATACGTAAAATATTTATTTTAAACCCCCCCCCACGTCGACATTGAGAAATACGATGCCTGTTTATTGCACTTCTTTACAAGTCCCGGGGGTTATAAAGGAAACTTTCGTCGCGTTTTGTCCCTTTAACACACGAACTTGGCTGGACTGATACGATCTCCGAGGCGCGGAAGTGACCCACTTCCACCCTGACCAAAGTAAATGTGCTTTTTATCTATAAATGTCCTCAATAGATTCCAGTCGCATCTCTGTCTCTTCCCACCTAAAGTGGTTCTCCGTGGGATTTTCACCTCCGGGACCAGCAGGGGCGGCGCGTCTCTCCCGCTACATGCATTAACCGGGGGGGCCGCGTTGTGGACACACCCTGAGGGAGCCCGTGGCGTCATGCGGGGCTATCGCTTATGGCTCCGCGCTCTTCCGCCACGCCGCTTTTGCATAATAAAGGCTTCTCCTTTTTAATCCGTTCGAACCAGGCCTTCCCCCGGCTCCCTCTCCTACTCCCGCTGGCCGCTGGGTTCCTGCGTCGGCCTCGCCGGGGAAAGAAAAGGCCCGAGGTTTGACTGACAGCTCCTTTCTGGCGCTACCACTCGATACACGGCGCCCCTCCTCCGCCAGACCCCCCCGCCCGGTGACGTTGTGGCCCTCCGCACCTTCACCTGCTCCCTTTATTTGCCCCGTCGTCCGCGTTGTCTGTGCTTCGCGGGGAACGCGCTCGCTTATTGCCGAGACGAAGACGGTGATTTATCTCGGCGTCGCGCCGGAGCCGCGGAAACGGCAGCCGGGAGGAAATTGGACGCCCTCCAGTAAAACTTATTAACGCCTCGCGGTTTCCCGTTTCCCCGCAGATGAAATCTGAACTGGCAGCATATTGAGGGGACATTATTATTTATTCATTTTAGCTGATGCTTCCATTCCAAGTGACTTGCAGTGATTTAGCCGTTTAAGCAGGGTAACTCTTACCGGGTTAGTACCTCGATCGGGGGCCCGACAGCAGGGGGCTGGGATTTGGACCTTGTTTGCGAAGCGGTCTCTCTAACCTCTGCGCCACCTGCTGCCTTGAACAAGGGTGACTCGCCGCGTTCAAAACCATCCGGCCTTCTTCAGGCCCCCGGGTCGGCTCTTAGTGGTGGGGGGGGGGTCCCGTTTTGTTGCAGACGCTCTGCGGGGGTCCAGCTCTGCGGAGGGCTGGGGAAGCATGGGATGTTGTTTTTGCTTCCCTGCTAACCGCCGCCGCAGGTTAATGACAACCTGCACACCGCCGTTCTGCTAAAGCTGTGATTTTCTCATCCACTTCTGGATGATGTCAGCGGATTTCGGCCGAAAAAGATTCTCATCCCCCTTTTCTTCCCTCCCTCTCTTGTTTTTTTTGTGTATCTTTGTGGGTTGTGTGTGTGTTGGGGGGGTCGCATTCGAAACGGAGGGAAAGGAGTCCGTTGGTCCACATTTTGAAAGTTACTGGAAGTGATTACCCGCCGCCTTTGTTGAAGTTGCTAGGATACAGCGCGACGTGGAGGAATGTTCCCTTTGGAGGAAGGGCTCTGCCCCCCCCGTCTTACGGTTGGCTCACGAGCTGTGTGCTAAACAAACAGCGACTGGCTTTTTCACGCCCCCCCCAACCTCCCGAAAGCAGCCTTCTAAACGTGGGCCGGCATGGTGTCCGTGTTCCAGTCCCGCGCCAGTGCAGGGGCAGCGCGGACAGCGGCTTCCCGCGGAAGAGCCGCCATTTGGCCCCGGGGAGCTGCCATCTTTCTGGGAGGGTGGTTGAGCTTAATTGCCGCGTACGGTAACTGCAGCGTTCTATTTCGAACCTGGAGCCTCGCGTTTTACCGCTAACTGCAGGGCCCGCTGTTATTTCTGTGCATATTTTCCATTTCTTGTGGCCGTCCCTGCGGTGTGTTTATGTGTCGCTGCAATTTTTAAAAAAGAACAGAAGGACCCCAAAAAAAAATAAAACTTTTGTTTGTTTGCATGGTTGGGTTTTTCTGCACGTCCTCTTAACCCCTCGCAGGCTAAGCCGCGGTCAGGGGGGGGCAGAGAGGGATTCAAATCCCACTCGACAGAGTGAGGATGACTCGGCAGGTGGTCTCGCAGAAAAGGCTGGTGGGATACGGTGCTGCCAAGAGAGAAGAACTGGAGGACCGCGTCGTGGGTCCGGGGGCCTGGGAGGCAGTGGGTGTTGATGAAAAAGAGGACAGTACGTGTGGCCCCCCAAGCTGTACCACCACAGGCATCCCCACAGCTGCAGTGGCTGATACTGTTGGACAGTAATGCCCTTTGCGCTGGTCCAGTAGACATGTTCAGCCTTCCTTGTCATCTCAGGCGTAGAGCCACCTTGAAGCAACGTGCTCAACAGTCCAACTGGACACAATTTTTATCTTGCTGGTGAACCCTCTCTACAGGGCAGACCCAACCCGCTGGTCCAGGAGAGATGCTGAGATTCCTCACTGGTCCAGAAGAGATGGAAAAATACCATGCCGTCCTTTGCTCATCCATTCGAAATGTTGTCTTTCTCACTGGTCCAGTAGAATGGTTTTGCTCCCATCACAGGTTGATCAGATATATTGTTTTCCATTTATTGGTTCAGTAGGGAAAAAGTGGGTTCTTTGTTGGTTGTGGAGAAATGTGGTTTCCTTACTGAGCCAGAGAAAATGTTGCTTAGTCACTGTTTCACTGGAAATGAGGTGCTCCATCATCTGTCCTGTAGAAACGTAGCTTCTTCACTGGTCCAGTAGAAAGGTTGTGCTTTGCTCACGGGGCAGTAGAGATGTTTTGGGCTTCTCGCCGGGCCACTAGAATGGTTTCACTCCTCTAATCGGCTCATCGGAAGCGCTGTTTCTTCCACATCGGTCAAGTAGAAGATAAGGCGCCTCCTTGGTTAGCCCTCATACAGTATAAATGCGCCCTCCTCGGTGGTTCAGTAAAAAAGTTGTTCTTCCTTCATTGTTCCAGTGGTCCAGTAGAAACGAGATGCTCCCTCAACGGTCCAGTAGACAGGTTATGTTTCCCTCAGATAGAAACGTGCCTTCACCATGCTGGGCCTTTCTCAGCGAACCGGTATAAATTTGTCCCCCTCTTTGGTCTGGCAGAAGCATCACCTGTCCAGCAGTGTTCCAAGGAGCAATCAAAGCTCCTTGGGTTTCATCTCTACTCTTCCCAGCAAATTATCATATCCGTGAAAGAAGCAATAAGTCTGTGTCCGTGAGCACAAGACCAGACCAGACTGCCGGTCCCTCCTGGCCTCACACGCGACACAGAAACATTTGCTGTTTGGACGAAACATTACTGTCACCTCTGATGGTTCCAGCACCTTGTGGGACGCTTTGAACACCTTGTGCCATTTTGCCTCAGCCAGCGAAACAACCGGAGACATGTTTTTGGGGGGCTTCGGGTCGATTTGAGGCCGCAGTGGATGGTAATACATCGCCGCCATGAGTCAACCATAAATTTGACCACTGAGTGCAGAGTCACGTGCGCCACAGAACCCGATTAACGCAAACGCACGCAGCTGCCGGGGGTCCGAAGCGGAAGACTGGGTGAGACGGAGCGCCGCAGACCACACCTGTCCCCCATCCCTGTCCCTGCGCTGACAGATCTGATTTATCCGCGACCACACGGAGAGCGGGCGCAATGGCCCGGGCTGTAAATCACTGCGAGGGTTTACCCCCCCCCCCCCCCAGCAGAGGAGGGCTGCGACCAGATGTCTGCAGGAGATAAGGTCCCAGCCTTGAGGAACAGACACCACGAGCGTTTCAATTTATACATCTCCATCCTCACGTTCAGAGGAGCCCTGCCGCTGGAGGGAATTAAACTGGTCGATTTTAATGGCACCGGATGAAAATGAATAGGCGACACGTGCGACAGGCGCGACGAAGCAACAAAGCCGGTCATTTTTAACGCGAACAAACAAAAACAGATGAAATGTCCTTTGTTGGTGTGAGGCAGGGTGGTGAAAATATGATATAAATTACAGAGTATCTCACCATCACCTTTGTCAATGTCACTTAGAGCAGAGGTTTGATTTGCCCATTTTTACTGCACCAACACCTCGACTGGGAGTGGGATCCAAACCCTGGCTGTTAGACTGCGGGCTGAAGGTTCTAACTACTGTGCCACCTGCTGCCCGGCTGCTCTAGTTGTAAGTCGGTCTCGTCGTTTCTCTCAGTGTGTCTCAGGGACACGGGGGGCAACAGAGAGGCCAAGTGGGGTCGAGGGGCGCGGTTCTGTTCGAGGCCCAGTTCTGCCACAGGACTCCACTCGTAGCTGCGTTCACGGCCCTGCGGTTCACCCCCCGTTCACTGCCCCTGCTCCCCAAACAGCCCCTGAGCTAAGAGAAATGTGGGGGGTCACACTGGGCTCTCTGCCCCCGCCACCGGCGCGTCGCTCCTTTTAAAGCCAGCCTGTCGGCACTGAGCCGCGACGGGCGTAAATCAGACGAGCCGTTGGTCCAAACCCCCCAGGTGCCCCCCAGAAATATGGGTGCTGGAGCTGCTGCGACTGTTTACTCACGGGGCTCTGAATGAGCGGAGGCCACTGGCGCCAGAGGGTGTTTTTCCAGTCACCTGCCTCTCTGCTGAAAGGACCTGCGCTAACGTCCAGAAGACCGTGAGTTCAAGTCCTAAGACGGGGTGTTGCTTTTTCTTTGGCCCCCTGGGAAACCCTTATTCTGAACTGATTCGGCACAAATCAGTGTATCACTCTGCATAACCGGCGTCACAGAACAAACAGCTCTGGTCTGTCGCCCCCCTCATCTAACATGCCCCTCCCCACACCGGAGACCCCGCGGCCCCCGCGTCCGTCCTGTTAGTACACACACCCTTTCGCTGTTCTTGCTTTAACAAGCGTTTCGACGCCTTGTTCTGCGTATAAAATCTGTCGAGTCCGACGCAGTCCTGCTTTATCGCGTGTTTATTCTTATTAACCTTTATTATTCTCCCACTTTTCTCCAAGGTGAGATTTGTGCACTAAGCCGCTTACGTTGATTTACTCATTTACACAGCTGGGTAATTTTTACCGAGTCACTAGGGTAAGTAGCCCGGTCACAGGTCCTGCCGTCAAAGCTGGGGTTTGAACCTGGACATCGGTTCAAACTGCCCCCTAGAGGTGTCACAGTGTGCTGCATCAGCTCAGCTCTATCCAGCAAGAAAATAGTAGCAGTGTAAAGTGAAGAAGTCACCTGCTGATTTTTATATTATGCCTAAATTCCAGAACCGGACAGGTTGACAGCCGCTGTCCGTGGGGGGAGGAAGGATGTTTGACGTCTGGCGATGAAACATTTCGACAGGTAGATCACGCCAGACCAATTTTAATAAAAGCGATATGCGGTCATAGCGTGAATATTGTCACGGTTAAAGGGCAGACCACGCGCTTCATCTCGGACCGCTTGGACAACGGGGGGGCCTCTTCAAATGAAGCGACGGGCACAACGTTCGGACGAAGAATGCAAACCGACACAAGCAATTCGTCCTCCCAATGTCTGAAGCTTTTTTTTTTTTCCCGTAATTCAAATAAAAACGTGACAACCGCAGTGCCGTTCCTTCCCGATCCTGATCGAACAATCCATTTGAGGGCCTGGGGGGCCGGGAGCCGCGAGGCGTGGCGTTCGGAAGGGGCTCAATTAATGGAAGGGACGCGGTCCGGTTTTCCGCTCCTGCATTCTTCTGCCGTCTTTTTATTCTCGGGCTGTGAATGAACCTCGGCAGAGACTCGCACGTGGGGCGAGCGCCGACTCGGACGAAAGCGGGAAATATCGTCACCGCGGAAGATACCCTCACGGGGTCAGATCGGCGTCCCACTCGGTATCTATGGCAGCACCTTCCCCAGCCAGGCCCGATGTGGAACGGAGGTCGTCCTTGTTTACAACGGAGGATCGCCACTCTGCCAGCTCAAGCTCGGCTGCCCTTAATGGTTATTAAACTGAGTTTGGCTTTTTGGTGCAGCGTTTACTGCCGTAACAGACCACTTTCTTTCTTTTTTTATCCCTTGTTAACTGCGTGCCCTTTATTTCTCCGCCTCCGCATTAGAGCTCACCACGGGTTGTTACCTCTTTGAGGGTTGCTTTGCACGCTGGGCAAAACAACCGAGTCTCATTTGGATAATTTACCCGCAAATACGGTGGGTTTTTTCCCCCGTTCCCTCGGGCTGCAGGTGCGACAGTTGGCCTGTCGATCAAAGCGGATCTGCCGTGTCCTCAACTGACGTCATCTTGCAGACATCATCGGAACTCTGGACGTGGACCCTCCTAGTAGCCGGGACAAGATAAGACGCCTTCTGCGAGGCCTAGCCGTGGGCTTGTGCGCGTCTCCCACCGAGCGTAGCCGTTCTTTCCTCCCACCCCCTCTGTTTTCTCTGCCTCTCGGATATCTGTCATGTCCTGCACTTGAAAGTATGAACAGTGAAAACACTCTGCTGCTGCAGAGAAATAACACACACACACACACACACACACACACACAGGCATGCGGAATTGCTGCCTGCTTCACCCAGGCGCCCAGTATGGGGATCAGCACACGGGCCGTAAAAATAGGTAGCCTATATGAGCGTGACGATTGTCGCCAGTGGAAACGGGAGCGTGCTGTCGGCTCGGAGAGGCTTCGACGTCACGGCAAAGCTGGTAGACTGACCCGCGTGGGGCCCTGGACGCGAACCGAAAGGCCTGCGCTCAACTTGTGCGAAAAGGAGAATTAAGAGCGGGATTATGGGTGAATCACGAGCGGGATCCGGCGGTTTACGGGAAAAAAGCACGCGTGCGTGATGCCGCGTTAAACCACCGCTGCGCAGCCCGAGTCGCCGGGCAGTAGGTTTGAGTCTGGGTCGCCAGTCGGCGGATGGATCATCGCTCACGTCAGTATGTTTAAGGAGGCTTATAAAAAGTTTCATGCTAAAACTTGTCAAAATGTCCACAAAAAAAAAAAATCCCAAAACGTAGACATCTTAAAGCGAGGGAGAGTCAAAACTCTGGAATCGCTCACATATTTTTAAGATGCTGTGTTGATCTAACCAAGAACATCTTGCATAAGACCAGGGGGTGTGTCTGAGGTGTGGGAGACGCCCCTCCGCCGTCTAGAATTCAACGCAATAACCCCAAATGGAAAGGAGGTCACGTGACCCGTCTGTGGTGTTTAAAATTTCCAAAGTCATTCAGTGGAGAAGCCCGTTTTTTTGATATCTTTATTGGTGGTGAAGTTTGACCCGTCACAGTGCAGACATTGGGCTCCCATGCTGGGAGTAAAATGGGCCTAAACTAAGACCATTTCATAGGATGTGTTCAACGCGCCGTCCAGTTTTGAGGGAGGCACAGCTGGAGATGTTTTCCCCAGGCAGTCTGAACGTGTTGAAGAACCTCTGGTTGGATGCTAGCATGAGCCTCAGTGATGTGGTGCAGGTCTTCAGCATGTTTACCCATCATGTGCAACCACTGAAACACAGCCTGGTCTCGTGGAAAATGGTGCTGAAAAGAGCCACCCAACATTAGGCTTCTTGAAAATTCTCGGGTTGTTCCACACGCTTGACCCTGTATATGTCGGTAATGTCGGCACTCGTGAAGATGCTGAAAACATGCACCTTCAATACTGAGCTGCGCCGTTCTTTGAAAAACACGAACGACTTCAAAGCGGAAAGACGCCAGCAATCTGCCCAACAGCCACAAATACTACAGCACTTGCAGTTCCACACAAACCCTTTTATGTTATATTTTAGTACCTGGCTGTGCGATTTCTGCTCACACATGAGATCATCCACGGCAGCGAGCTGTTTGTTGATAATCCCTCAGCCAGCATCAACCGTGTCACTCGGGGGGCGGGGGGGGGACGTTCACACTGGGACGAGTGGCAGGCCTCCTGGTCACCGTGAGAGAGCAGCTCGACTGAAAAGTTTTAGCCCCTTTTTGACTGATTCTATTAACAACTGTAACAGTTCCTAACATTGTTTAGCTGTAAGGTGATCTAGGAGGCAACTGAGCTGTGAAGAACCACCGAACGGCCATGCATTCCTCTCCTGTACACACCCCACCCCTTGTTAGCTCTGTGGTAAGTCCGTGTTAACCCCTTGGTAGCCGTGTTTTAACCCCTTGTTAGTCCTGTCTTAACCCCTTGTTAGTCCTGTCCTAGCCCTCTGTTAGTCCTGTCTTAACCCCTTGTTAGTCCTGCCTTAACCCCAGGTTGCCCCCATGTTGGTGCTGCGTTAGTGCTGAATTAGCCTCATCTTAGGCCCCCTTGCAGTACTTTGGGAGCCCACATTACAGTCCAAAGACTAGTGAAAAAGATGGCTTCCACACCCGCCGCAACGGTGAGAACCATTCAAACAACTGCAGTGAGACGCTACGTCGGTGTTAGCGCCACGTCAGCCCAAGTTAGCCACTTGCCCCTCCACTGCTGACCTCTCGCTGGCACATTTCATCACGGGTCGTGTTGGCTTTTGCGAAAGGAGTCTGAGTTGCTGGATATCGTTCAGTTGGGGCGTCTTCACCCGTCCAGCCCACGAAATCCATAACGGGCATCTGAACGGGGCCTGGATGCTGCGGCATCCGGACCGGAAGTTTCTAGAAAAACTCATCACGATTTTCCGTAAGGGATTCGGGGTGACCCATTATTCATCGTACAGGCAAAATGTGGGGGAAACCCGATATCCTGCAGGAACAACATGGTAACTGATGTGGACTTTGCCGGATTCGGTCGTATTTTCCTTAGACAAAACTACAAAGCCGGTGGCCGTGCGAGACGGCGCTTAGGTCGACTCAAGCCGTGACCCGAAACTTGTGTATTCGCACCCACGGAGGGTTTGTCCTCAGAGAAGCAGCTCGAAACCACGTGTTAAGAGCAAAACCATCCTGCCATCCATATGGGCAACTTGTAAGAAACGTAATAAATCCGGGCCTTGCAGCGCTTAGCTTAGCAGTCACGTACTGCGACTTTACAAGCATATGGCGCTAAAGGGTTTTACGTGGCAACGGCCAGCAGCGCAGCCACGTTACAGATGGCTGATAAAATTGAATTAAAAGGACGGCGGAAGAAGGACGGAGCAGTAAAGCGCGCGGGAGATGCCCGCGTGGATCTCGTCAGCGAGATGAGAGCAGCCGCGTCGCGTCATCGCTCCTCGAAACTAACGTCGCCAACAAACAGGCCCGAAATTCGCGGTCTCCCGTGATTTTAGCCGCCGCACCACACCTCCCGAGAGCCGAAATGTCGCATCTGGACACAGAAAATGAAGCGGGGGAGAAAAAAAAATGGACACGTGTAACTTCTTCTCGGGCCTTGAATGACAAATTAGATGCTGGAGATAAACAGCTGACTGCGGCACGAGAAGCGGTTTTAATCTGTCATTCACCCGCTGACAATGAGGACAAATAGGTGCGTCTCCCGCAAGGCTGGAGGGGGGGAAACGCTTTTCGTGCTTTTATCACTTGGACAGACACCAGTGGCTGTATAACTGCTGCGTCGTTCACCTTAGTTGGGTTATTTACAGCTCGAGGCGGCCGTCCCCGCGACTGCGCCCCAATGTTCAGTGTTTGCCTTCACAGATGAGCAATAAGGGTGGATTCAGGCCGGTCCCGCCCACGACGTGTCACTTTTTTCAGGGTGCCACTAAAGGTCCGCAGTATAGGTGACCAAAACGGCGCCCGGCAGGGCTACTTCCTCCGCCTGCTGCCGGGAAACCGGACGGAGCCCAGAAGCTGGGAGTGGCACGTGAGGTTAGCCGAAAACAGCGGCGACTCCGTTATAAACATTTGCGGTCGAGCTCCTTGTCTTTAAAACGATCCAGCGCCTGAGTTCCAGTTTGTTGTGTAAGGAGGTGCGTTGCAGTCTGGGGGGGGGGGGCAGGGGGCGGTGGTTTCAGGAGGTTAAGCAATGGCGGAGCTTTTCGGAGTAACAGTGGGAAACGTAGCGCCGGGCTGTCGGTCCTCAGACTCTCGTCTTTCCCCTGAATGGGAAATGGGGAGGCGGGGGTCACAGGCGAAATTCCCCCACTTCCCCATTCCTTATTTCTGGAAAGAAAGCCTTCACAGATGTTGGGCATGAACTTTGTCAGCAGATCTTAATTGGAGCAAATTGATTTCCCTGGCCTGGTCCCCAATGCGTCCGAGGAGGCAGCTGGGGGCTTTACTGTAACCGTGGGGGTCCTTCGTAATGGAAGCCGATTGCCTGGTTATTTGGGGGCGAAATGAATACCTGGTTTTGGAGCGATGAACTAATCAGGTCTCCCTGGCCTTCTAATGGTGTTTGTGGTCTTTGGGCCTGATTTTCAGCCCTTTATAGCGGGAGGCCGGGATGCAGGTGAGGGGCCGTGCTGATTATTCCCGCCCATACCCCCCCCTCCCCGCCGATGACTGCACCACGCGGCTACGTGTGTCTGATTCAGTCCAAAAGCGGCCCAGTTAAGCCTGCGTTCTGGGCGCCAGGGAAGCCTTAAGCGTAAAACAGGGTGTGGAATTGACACGGCCACTCGGCTGAAACACTCCCACCCACTTACTCCCACTGCCCACCGTGGTGTCACTCTGTTATTCCACAGCAAGACACCCTACTATAGGATGAATACAGTTGTACCGGCAAGGCGTGTCGTTTTGAGTCAGAAGGTGACCCTGACTTTCCGAACACGATTCACTCCCCTGCCGAGCTTATTTACCCGGAACTTATCAGATGTGGAATTCTGTGTTTTTGTTGGGAAAGCACATGTCTGTGCCGTCATTGTCAGGCGCGAAAATACCTCTGTGTTTTGGTTTACTGTTAAATTTGAAGCGCATTTTCACCCGGGAACTTTTTACCCCGCAGTGCTAATAGTGGATTTAAGGGTAATACAACGTCCTGATAACAGGGGGGAGATGAACCCTGTTAGGCAGGAGACGGCCGTGAAACAACACGGTGGTGCAGCCAAGTTTTATTGTTTCTGCAGAGCGGCAGGTATTTGTGCTCGTCTTCTGATGTGTTACTTTAACGTGCACCTAGCAGACAGAGAGTGATGAACCGTTCTGATTATTTTTATCTTGGTGCCCAGTCTTGGTGAATTGCTGGCCAACGCTTCCTCATCAGCCCAGGGGTCTCTCTCTCAGTGCCCACCCACAAAAAAAACCTGTACCTGCAAAACTAGTGTCATATTAATTTGTGAAGGTGCCGGAAACTTCCGTTTGGTGGCTGTTTCTCGGCGCTCAGGAGACGTGACCTCTGTGCAGATGGCGCGACGGGGGGATGACGCCTCAAATTAATTGCGGTATTTAACACGGATGCGTAATGAATACCGCGCGAGTCTGCGTGCGCGTGGGGGGTAGGGTTGTCGAGATGCAGAAGCGAAGGGATATGGCCTTCCTGTCCCCCCCCCCCCCCCCCC
>UFQX01000232.1:127959-140887 GCA_900497675.1 Arapaima gigas | reverse complement strand
TCCCCCCCCCCCCCCCGGGTTTGGTCCCTCAGCTTTAAACCTCCCGCTGACACCCAGCTGCCTGCTTCCGCACACCCTAAGGAGTCGCGATTCGCCAGAAGGAGAGCAGAGGTGTGAGCAGTTGTTGCTGACAACCAGCAGGGGAGGTGGAGGTCTTCCCAGACTCCCCCGGCCTGTTCTGTCACCGGTCCAGGGGGCACCGATGCAAAGACACCAAAGTCCCGTCGAAGCAGGTGACTCACTGACTAGTTGCCTTTTTCACGGCAGAAACCAACCAGTCAGGATCCACTTCCCAGCTGCCTTTGTCATAATGTCTGGGGAAAAGGTTTGTGTCTCCACTTTAACTCCTTTCTTCTGAAGAAATGTTTGCTTTGTTTAAAAAAAAAAAAAGCCCAAAGCTCACGTCAGAAAGAACTCGCTACACAGAACGTTGCTTCGTATCCAAGCGGAGCTGCCGGTGTAGAATTACGATTCAGAGGTGTTTTCCTGAGGTTTTCGTGGGCCTGACAAGCAAGTCTACATCGCACATGGTTTTATTTCCCAGGCGAGTGCGAAAGCTTCAGAAACAGAAGGGGGAAGAGAAGCATTTGGCGGTAACGTTGAGCGGCGGCGAGAAGCAGTCGGGGCAGCAGAGTGGAGAGGCTGATTTCCTGAACGCTTACAACAGCTTTTGTTCTTTGTGAAGTCGACGTGGGGTAATTGAGTGCGAGAGCTTTACAAGGCCGGTCGCAGCAGGAGCCCCCCTCGTCCATCTTTAATTTCCTTCAGGTGCGGAGACGCCGTCCGACCTGGCGGGCAGACTTCTCGGGCGACCACGGCCCTGGAAGCCGTGGTCTGCGGACGGCGGGTTCCACCCAGCAACACCGTGCAGAAATGCACCTGGGACTCGGCTCTCCTGTCCACATCTATCAACAAACAGAAGGTCAAGTTGTTTTGGTGGAGTCACAAACTGATGGGTATTATTGGTCTCTGTTGAGAAGCATCTGTCCTTATAAATAACTCCGAGCTGGAATTGCTAATAAGCAGCCTGCGTGAGCGCGCTGCGGTGTCTGAGAAGCCTCCTCGCAGGCCGCCCAGCTGCTTGCTGGATGACAAAAGACCTGTTCGTGAGCGTGATGCAGCAGCAGCTTGTGGGGAAACGCCTGGCGAGGAGACAGGGAGACCCACACCTCAGTTGTTTACTCTTCTCTTCCACGGCGTCTCGTAGGAGCCGTTGGTTTTCACAGCTGGTTTGGTGGCAGTCAGGACAAGGAGAACCTGGCCTCGTGGGCCGGGGTGAGCGCTGGAGAACTTTAACGTTCGAAGGGGAGTAGATCCCTACAATAGGCAGACGTTCAGAGGTGGGCCTCGGAGTGTGGGTGCACGAACGCACAGAGTCGACTCACGAGGTGGCCAGGCAAGGAGATAAGAAACCTTGACTCCGAACCAGAAACTCTCTTGCAAACCCCTGCCGGCATGGCGGGCGATTGAGGAGCCGTTCAGCGTTCTCTGGCACCTTCACTCCTTGACACGCATCTCCATCCCCCTCGGTATGTTCTTAGGCTGTAATTTGGTCCTTTTCTCAACCCTTCGCTGCAAATAGATCAGTCCGTTTGATGCGGTTACCCTGCGTTGGGCCTCAAGCTGGGAGTAGACGCAACTTTGCATGACCTTCTGGGATTGAGGTGGTAGTGCACCCATGCAATGCGGTTAGGGGTCACCAGGGATTGGAAGCCAGGCAGGATCCATCAGGGAAAAGCCCGTCAGACCTGCAGTGCTTTCTCTGCCAACTGACGGCGGTTTCTCTGAGGTTCCCTCCTTGGTCGGATAAACTCTTCTCAGGACGTCCGGTGCTCGGCGTGCCGCTCTCTCCATCGATACCCCAAAGGCACCACTGCCTCCTGAGGTGAACAAATCAAATTTTAATGGGTCTGATGGCCAAGTGCAGTGTACATTCTATAAGACGGGTTAAGTTACAGTTTTTATCCCGCTCTGTTCGGTCTGCTCAGCAGGGACGCCGGATCCGCCCTGTCAAACAGGCGAATTGGTTCAAGTCAACAGCGGAGTTTGAGAAACAGCTGCGGTTTATTTGCGCTCGTCCTCCTGGGAGGTGGTCAGAAGTTCTTTCTCGGCAGGCCAGCGAACAGAAGGCCTGCTCAGCAGGAGCTGGAGGAGGCGGGTATTTAAGGCCCGGCCGTGCTGACCGCGGCGCTGCGACGGCCGAGCAAGAGCAGGCGGGCCTTCGCGGGGGGCCAGTTCAAATTTGGCCGGACAAGGGGCGGGACGGAAGCTGCCGCTGGAGTCATTAGGCCGGATTCCTGCCATTGTCGTTGTCATCTTCCCCACAACAGAAAGGATTATTACGGGTTTTTTCCCTTTAAATCTCCTTAACAGATTGGCCTTTGCACCGTAATGCCGTAAGATGATTTCCAGCAGCGGCACATGGCAGACCCACTGCCGGCGGGTCTCACCACCCCCTCAAAAGCCCCACGTTCAGCTGGTTTAAATTTTATTAGTCGTTTCTCGGCCGTGATGTCATATATTCACACACACGTACACACACCGGACCTCCCGAACAGCCGTACTGGTGTCGAGAGGTGAGCGGTCGGCCGTCCGCAGGCCTAATGGGAGTCGAGGGCTGTTTGGCCCCATTTGTCTCCTGGCGGTTTTTTTTTTTTTTTACCGCCACAGCCCCCGCATGGTAATTTGTGTGTTTGGTACTTTATCGAACGCCTTCCCCCCCGAGCGATGTGCCTCTTTGTTACTCTGCGTGACAAGGTCCCGGGTTCGGGGGGCTCAGCCAACCTGCTGGGCCGTCATTTCTGCCAGCCCTCTGGACCCTCTATTACTGCCCAGGAAATGCATTATATTTGTATAATTAATAACAAAACAATGAATATTCCCTCGCGCTTTTATTGTGGGCTGTGTTCTGTCGTGCCTCGGAGCCACACCCTGAAGTTGCTTGGATCGCGTCCCGTCCGTGCGATTCCGGCGATGGGGTTAAGCAACGCGGTCGGAACATGCCACTCAACTTTGGAAACGAGATGTCAGCGAAATAAGCGTTAGCGTTAGTTATAGGAGGGCCGAGGAGCTTGACACGTAAGCGCAGTGGTGTCGGTTCAAGTCCTGGCACAAATCTTGTTGTAGAAAGACTCAGCGAAGCATTTGTAGCGTGAATTATACGGCTGCGCTCACATGCAAAGGGCAAAGAGCATTAGGTTTGGATTGAACGCAGTGGGTAGTGGTTCCCTCGATCCCTCACATTCCTGGGTTTTAACCCCCCCCCCCCCCTTTTCCGGGTTTACCTTTAATAGAATAACAATGATTGCTGTATAAATAAAGGTGAAGTTCATAGTCCGGCGTTGTAAGGTGCCGCATATGAATGAGGAATAAAAATATCCTGACCCGGACGTTCGTACTTCTGAGATCCGGGAGTCGGCTCTCGCTACAAAATGTTGCCAGGTTGAATCCACCTGCGAGACCCCGGCACTTTTGGGGGTCGAATCATCTCCTGCAGATGAACGTGAGGAGATGGGTTCCGTCCGAGCTCAGCCCACAAAGTCAGCTCTTCTTACGCTCCTTCACACGCACTGAGCGCAAACCCGTGCCAAGCAGCAGAATATCGGGACGATATTTATTTTTAATTTTGCTCCCGCCATCTTTCTGTATCACGGCGGGCAGATCATTTGGACGCATTACGATAAAACCGCGTTCAGGCAGGGGAGGGTGTGAACGACCTGGAACCACCTGAAAGCGTCCGAGAGGATTCATCCTGCTGAGAAATACGTTTCCCGTGCCCCCGACTTTTAGGATGTTGTTGAAGTTCTCGGCTCATCTGGGTTTTGTTGTAACACAGACTGGATCAGTGTTGCTGTTCTTTGGCGTTGGACCTGTAAAGAAGGTAAAAACAAGGTAAAAACACAGTACACCTCAATAGAAGGAATTGAAGGGGAACGTGGGGTGGTGCAACAGTTGCGACGGGCGGCCAAATATCACCATCAAATATTAGGGTTAAAAGTACAGGTATTCCGCACCTCGCAACCGCGCTGGGGGTCGACGCCCCGTTCGTAAGTCGGATCGTACTTGTGACAGAGCCGCGGTGTCTAAAGGTCCGTGGTGTAGTGAGTTCTTCTCGAACGTTTGTCGATGTTTTATTTCTGGCCACGATGTCGCAAGTCAATCCTCGCCCGCGTGAAGCAACTTTTCACTCCCATGTTCTTCGCCTTTTCAAAAAAGCACAATTAACACCAGCAAATATCACAACCCGTCTCGCTGACGGACGAAAAAACCCCCACCGCGCCCTCTGACGCCTTAAAGCCTGGGCTAAACTTCGCTCGGATGAGGCGGTAGTCTGCAGCAAGGCATGATGGGAAGGCTCTGCAGATCTCGCTGCTGCATTATCGATGCGACCGTCCCATGCAGCAGCAAAGAGGATATTATCCGCCGTAAAAAATGATCTCCGTCGTGTGTTTTTGCATCCCGCGGTCAGTTTGGGTCTCCGCCATGGTGGCCTCCGATATCGGAAGCGGCGTTGTTGCCTCCATTTGGCACTATTTACGGGAGCTGGAGCCTTTTGTCGGACGTTCATTAGCGGAAACCTGGAGAATTCGGCGGTCGTCCTCCGTAAATAAATCCATAGCGTGGCCGGACAGGGGCGGGAGAAGGACAGGGAGCCGCTTTTAATGATGTTAGCATGGTTTCTGTTCAGCTCAGGGCCTGTTTATATCTCCCAGAGGATAATGAGGATGTAAAGGGCACCGCGGCCATAAACCGGGAGGCCTAATGGTGACGGTCGGGGTGGGAGCGTTCCGACTGCTGCTCTTTTTCGGGTGGTTTTAGTCTGTTCCACGGTTTTAAATGCAGTGCCGGTGGTGATTCCGAAAGGCAAACACACTTTGCTCAGCTGTGTTTGCAGCAGCAGTACCTGCCCCCCCCCCCCCCCCCCAGCAGCAGGACTGTGCTCCTCCTCTGCTTCCGGTCGCCCCGCAGTTCTGGCCCAGGAGTGGTGGAACAACCTCCCTGTGTTCCTCACAGCGGCTGAGTCCTTCCCAGCATCAAACACATCTTTTTGAGATCCGTTTCTCTGCTGAGCGCCTGGCAGCTGCGTAACTGAGTCCAACACCCTCTGCCGTGGTTACCTAAGTACTTGTTTGAATCTGTGGACAGCTGTTTGAGGGATGTGAACCAGCAACCCGGCAGTGTCAGATGCCAGTTGTGCTTTGATTATCTCGCCTGGGTCTGTAGCTCTTCATCTGTTGCCGATGCCGCTGTGGTTCGGTCTGGTATATAGACAAGTGTGTGTGCAGGCGTGGTGACAGGGGTCCGTCTCCGGGGGGCCGTTGTCCTTTCATGGTAAACGGCTGTAATTTGGACTTTGGTGGCTTGCAGTCATCAGATGATCTTTGCCGAGCCAAGTCTCCTCCTTCTCGTGAACGCGTCAGCTTGCGGTTCGATCCTCCTCCTCCTTCGCCAGAGAGCCTTCTGGGCCATTCCGGTGCGGTCGGAACAGCAATAGGCACAGAAGGGCCGCGTGTGTCGCATTCTGCGCTTCTGCGGCGCGGGGGCTCCGGGAGGGAGAAGCTGCGGTGCGGCGCTGCGCCTCCTGTATCTAGGTCAGCCTCATGCTGCTTTCAGAAGAGCCTCGGCGGTTAAAAAAAGGCAGATTTTCTCTCTTTTTTCCTCCTACAGGTTTCCTGACATTTGACACGAACGAATGAAACGGAAGCGCCGGTTATTTCCCTCCAAAATTCCCTCGCAGGACTGACTTTGCAGCGCGTTGCAGAGGATGCGGTTTCACACACAGGCGTGTGTGGCGTCCGCCTCCCCCCGTCCTAAAGGAAGATGTGCTGTGGAATGACGATTAGCGTTTAGCGCGGAGCCGCAAAAGGCGCATCGCTCAGGAATAAACAGTCCCGGTATCGTGTCGCCCGGGTAAAACGTTCACACCTTTGTACACATGAGGCGTATTAATAATTCATGGTGTCAGGAGCTGCACGTTGGCGCTCCGCCGGCGCAGCCCAGGGGTCCGTGTCGGGTCCCACCCGGCTGTGCCTGTTTATTCAAAATCGCAGCCGGTCTGACGAGCACAAACACGGTAAAGCAGGGCTTTTTCTAACTGTAAACGCCGCGTTGTCTGGGAGCGAGCGAGCAAACGCGGCACTCGCCGGGATCTTGTGTCTGCCGAAGCCGCAAGTCCTCCCCCTCCTCCGCGCACACACACACACACACACACACACACACACACACAGAGTTCCTATATGCTGCTAACCCCGGAGCTCCGCTGATCAGCAGTTTTCCCATTTCGACTGCAGAAGGTGAAAGGAAACTCGCTCCTATGCGCTGGGTTCCAAGTGATCTTCTTCAGCCGAGAGACCGACGCTGCGCCACCTGTCTGTTTTCGTTGTGAGAGCTGACAACCGGGAGACCTTCCCCATCCCCATCCCTTTGACGGGAGCTGGGAACCGGGAGGTGGGAGCAGGATGGAGAGCTGTTGGTCCACTTCCCCCCGCGGGGCCTCCGGTAGCTGCAGTGCCAGCACTCTGCTCCTGAACGGCGGTTCAATCAGGGCGGAGGAGGACCGGCGACGCGGTGTCCCGTGCTGTGTTGTAAAGTGGTCACCCAGCGAGCAGTCGGGGGGGTGGGCTGGGTTGCGGCGGTCAGGCCGGTGGACAGCGGAGCCGGGATGAGCGCAGCATAAGGACCTACAGTATACCCACAATGCACCTCTGCCCAGAGTGGACCCCTTATTATTTTTAGCTACTTTATTAAAATTAAATGCAAGTAAATGGGACATAAATTCCAGGCAAACATCAGTGAAAAGTCTGTTTACTGGCCCATAATGCACTGCACCGCAATGCACATCCACAGTGCTTTACTACATGCGTGTGGCCCACAATGCACCTCCCCGGCAACCAGAGGACCCCACTACTTGAGGCCCACAATGCATTGCATCACATTGTGCTCCCGCAATGCACTACTTCCCAAGAATGTTCTGGACATCGGACCCCCTTTTTTTGTTTTTATTTTACTTTATTAAGTGAAATGCAGGTTTTGATTTTGACTAAAATCAATAAAAAAAACTTGACATTAATATATTTTGTAAACATGAACACCTTTAAACACAGCAAACACAATCCCGCCCCACAATGCACCGCTGCATTCGGCCGGCCTGGAAAGCGGCCCTTTTTCCCTACTCAGTGTCTCACGAGCTCCGCTGTTCAGTTGCGAATTGAGATGCAACTTAGCAACACACACACACACACACACACACACACACACACACACACACACATAGAGGAGGACCCCCACGGGGCCGAGCTGCAAAGCACTCTTTCCTCAACTTTTATTACTTATTTGAAGATACCTTTCTGCTTTCCGTAACTTCCACCGCATGCGTGTTTCAAGCCGAAGAACCTTCTGCCTGTTAGAACAATGAGGAGTAACCGGCACTGAAGATCCAGCACGGGGCTCGCGGCCGCGCCGATCACCGTAGTAACGCGTCTCGCTCCTCAGCATCAGCGCCCGCGTGTAAATACACTGCTTTTTTTTTTGTCTTTTCTTCTTCCGTTCGCCGTCTTATTTTGAACATCCCTCGTGCCTAAACACCCAAGGCTTTCCCCCTTATATGAAATCTATATTCATTAGCCAAGCCTGAGTTGAGGCTTTCTTGACTAATATTGAACCCTGACGTGACTAATATCGCTCATTATTGCTGCCCTGCTAATTTATGGGCGCCGTTGGCAGAGGAGGCAACGGCCAAGTTAATCTTCCCCTTTCAGAGCGAGTCCCAAAGGGCCGGGCTCCTTTCGCTCTGTTAATAGTGGCCCCGTTTGGCATCGGCGTCGTCACGGCCACAATGAGGCCATTGTTCCCGACGTGCGGGTTGCCCTCTCCTCCTCTCGGCTTTGCGTTTCTGTCTTTTATGGCATTGCCGGGAGGTGGGGGGGTGCCAAGTGCGCTCACCAGTTTGGACCCGTTCAGTCCGGCTTCGGGGCGGAGACTTGGCGGCTGGGGCGTCCCTCAACCCCCCACGCCCCACCACTGTCACTGCTATGGGGCGGCGTGACCTCGGTGGGACATGTTTACCGTCGTAAGACCACCTGCCGTTTTCCCAGCCGGAGCGGACCTCTCCTCTAGGCCTTATCAGCGACTTAAAAGCCCCTTTGACACTTTTGTTTGGTCTTCTGCTGTGCTCCGGCCTTGGACAACGCACATGGGGCAGGGTGTGATTTTCTTGGGAGGATGAAAGACGGAGGGGGGAACAAAATGAATAAAATTGTGAGCAGGATGGTGGCCGGAGTAAAAGAGGTCCTCTGCCATTCGCCTGTTCCTACACTTTTCATCACACTGCCTTTGATTTGAGAAATATTGTCCTCCAAATAATTTGTTAATTTATCCAATGCTTCTCTCCAAGGTGATTTACAGTGTTTAACCGTGAGTTACTAACACTGATTTACCCATTTTTAGGTGGTGTCTCCTGTACCAGCTTAGGGTACCTTGGTTAAGGGTCTTGCAGCAGGACTGAGGACTCAAACTCAGGTGTGTTGGTTGCGAGGTGACACCTCTAAATAGCGGTATTTTCGTTCCCTTACCTGCCCTCCAGGTGTCATCTACACGACGGACATCCTCGACCGCGAGACCAAGGACTCCTACTGGCTGACGGTGTACGCCACGGACCACGGCGTCGTGCCTCTCTACACGGCCATCGAAATCTACATCCAGGTGGAGGACGTGAACGACAACGCGCCGCTCACCTCGGAGCCCGTCTACCACCCCTCCGTCATGGAGAACTCGCCCAAGGACGTCTCCGTCGTCCAGATCCAGGCGCAGGACCCGGATGCTACGGCAACTGGAGACCGCCTCAGCTACCGCATCTCCAGCGGGAACCCACAGAACTTCTTCGCCATCCACTCCAAGACAGGTGAGGGTGCCGGTGGCCTGAGCTGCAGGGGTCCGCGTGCTTTGAACTGGGGGGGGTCCTCCTTCCATTCATCAGTCAGTGTAAAGATGTGGAGTGGAAGACACCGTTTAGAATGATGGATGACAGGTGTCGCCCGGAGCGTGTCGCCACCAAAGGCCCCGGGTTGCTCATCTGCTTAAGTGGCGCTGCTGGTTGAATTAGCTGCTCATCCTTTGACCTTGGCTGAGGTCGGAGGAAGAATCGCCCTTGCAAGCAATACACTTTATCCCATTATCTGGGGAGGGGGGGGGGGGTTGTTCCTGAAAATGGGCTGTCGAAAAAACTGATAATGAAATTGCTTATTGCACCATTTCTCTTGGCAAAAAAAGTTCCCGTTTGTTTCAAATCCATCCCAAGTTCACACCAAAATCGCCCCAGAATGATGCCTGATGTCACAAGGAGAAAAACACTGCATGCATACCAATAGCAGCACCAACATTAGAAATATCCCTTTATATATGTGAACCATTCCGTGCGGTAACTTGCTCTGACGGCGTGTGGACCGGCTTGAGGAAGATGGTTCGACGAAGTGAGTTGCACAGTTCCCACAATGCAGTGCGGCTCGGGCTCCCTCACACGGCCGCTTTGGCAGCAAAATCCGCGTTTGGACAACAGAGCCTCCGTGCGCGTTCGTACGAACGAGGCACCCGTCGTAAAATTTCACGAAGCGTCTATCTAATGTGGTCCGTCGACCCCTAAAACCAGTTAAAACCAAAACGATGGTTAAAGATCGACGTGAGGACTTATTACAACACAATAAAATGAACGTTTCTTCCAAAGAAATCCGGATCGATCAGCGAGAAGTGGTATTAATAATAGGAGGGCGGATAAGGGGAAGGGGGGGTACCGGGAGGTCGGGGTATATCCGGGGATTTTAATCCAGAAAACAATCCTTCTGGGCGAAAATCAGATGTCGTGCAGCTTCTCCCCGCCGTGGCGCCGGCCAGAGGCCTCTGAAAGGCGCAGGGAAAAGCAACATTTATTCTTAACTGTTTTGGCACGAATGTATACATCGTTCGTTGTGGGTAATTAAAACCACTTCGATTCTCCAATAATAGCTAACAAGCGGCAGCGATATGAACCTTGGCGCAGTCGTGTGAGAGGGATCCAAGTCAGGAGAACATATGTTGCAGCTCAGCGCACGGCTCTTCATTTAAGTACTGCTTAATGGCCGGAGCCGCGGAACCGAGGACGTTTCTCCCTCCCTGCGAGAGTGTCGCTCGCCCTTTGTTTGTCGTGTTTCTCGTGTTTCAGCGCGTTCGATCGCCAAAAAGCCGCTCCAGATTTAGACTCCCGACGAGACGGCGCCCCCTCACAGGCAAAGGGGGCTGAGGAGCGGAGCGGCATCTTCCACCTGCTGCTCCTTGGGGGCCGGAAGCCGAGGCGAGACAGAGTGTCGTCTTACCACCGGGTCTTACCTCACTCGCACCGTCCCGCTAATGAGGCGTGGCTTAAGGTTCGTCTGCATTGTAAGAAAGCGAGGCTTGATGAACTTTCCAGAAAAGCGAGGGGGGTGAGGCGCTGGGGGGGATACCCGAGCCGCCAATGTGATGCTCGTTGGGGGAGCAGCACGGCGATCGGAGGGGGGCACCCGTGTCCCCCAACACTCCTTTCCACAGTGCAACAAGGAGCTCCATCCATCTTGGAGCCGCATTTCCTCACATCCCTGCTGGTTTCCTCATGAACTAACCCCCCGCATCTCTCTCTCTCGTTCACTCTCTCTCCGTCTCTCTGTCTCTCTCTCTGTCTGTCTCTCTCTGTCTCTCTCTCTGTCTGTCTCTCTCTGTCTCTCTCTCTGTCTGTCTGTCTCTCTCTGTCTCTCTCTCTCTGTCTCTGTCTCTCTCTCCTCTGCCTGTCTCTCTCTCTGTCTCTCTGTCTCTCTCTCCGTCTCTGTCTCTCTCTCCTCTGCCTGTCTCTCTCTCTGTCTCTGTCTCTCTGTCTCTGTCTCTCTCTCTCTGTCTGTCTCTCTCTCCTCTGCCGCTCTCTCTCTCTCCCTCCCTCCATCTCACGCCTCCCAATCAGACTCCTCGGGCAGCACTTGCTGAATATTACATTTTCAAAGCCTGGTTCCATTATGAAATTTTTATTAGTAACTCTTTAGTTCATCTGCTTCCAGCCGGAGTGATTCTGCACACTTGAGGGAAGCGGGACAAGGCGCTACTGAGGGCCAACTGAGCCCGAGTGCCGGGGCTGCAGCTCCCTCCTCTCTTATATAATAACATATCCTGTATACCCCATCCCCCTCTCGCCAAGTTGCGTTATACATTCTTGAAGATACAGATTCGATTTTGTTTATTCTTCACTGTGTCTTATATTTTTTAAAGTCGCTCTTCTGTTGCCTGAAAATTCGGTCCTGTGGCGGATTGAACGTGACCTGCGTTTTCCAGCCCAGCACATAGATGGCAGTAAAGAGCATCCAAAACAGAGAAGGAATTTGGCACCACCTAAATTCACCTCGCTTCCCCTTTGTTTACAGCTCACGTCTGGTGGGCCTCAGTGCTGCTGATGGGTAATAAAGTGAAGAAGACTGTAGATGTTTCCTGGGTTGAAAAGATCAACAGTGGCTTGAAGATGACGCTTTATTTCCACATTAGCTTTCATTTTTAAATGTTGGCATGAAAGGTGTTAGAAGGTGTTCGGATTTTGTTATGGCTGCAGCTGAGATTTTTACAGATTCGGAAAATCTGTCATTACATCTGTATTATTAACCTGCTATTGACCGTGATTTATGGGAGGAGATGACCTGGGAGGTCCAGACACGTCGATCGTAAGGGACTTCTGAGATCGAGCCGGTGTGCAGATCTTCTAACACGTTGCCTTGTGACGTGTGGAGAAGAGAGGCAGGGGGACCCCGGTCAGCGGGCACCTCCCGGAGCTCCGAGGCCTGTAATTAGGAGAAAGTAATTGCGCGTCGACTGTGTTTACATAATAAGACGGTAATAAGGTTAAGCCGCTCCGTTATTAGGTGATCTGACTCTATTTTCGCTTTTTAAAGACGGCACCGCTTTAATTAGGACTTTCCCCGTCTTTACCCCCGCGGCGGAAAGAGAGCTGGAAGAGCGAGTGTGGAGAGAGATAATGACAGGAGGGGGGGTTCTGGCATGTTCCGGATGGCCTCTTCTGTGAACGGATTGACTTGGGTGGAGTGGGGAGGGGGCCGGAGCCAATTTCCCCCGGATGGGATCCTCGGTCGCTTCTCCGCACTGTTGCGAGACGTCGTCAGTATTTAATAAGGGTCTCAAACCCATCTCTTCGATTCCCTCCTGGTCTCCTGACAGCTGCATAGATGAGTCCACCACCCCCTGCTGTGATGACATGTGTATTTGCTCACTTCTGTAGGAACTCGCATTACATTTTTTTTATGCGCCCGCTGTTAAGTTTCTTTACATTTACACACAGTGATTAAAAAACAAACTAACAGTGTAAACAGTTATTGGACATTAGCTTTGCAAATAAGTCCTGAGGAGATTTGTTCCGTTACCCACAGTGCACTGGGTCAGGCCCCATCAGACTCTCCGCTGTGTATCAGTGGGAATATAAATGGCCCCAGAAATGCATTAGAAAAATCGGGATCATCCGCCGGGTTCGACGTGTTAAGCCATGTCTCGGCTCCCATTAACTTTGGGGGATTAAATATTTTGCTGTTTTCTTTTTTGTTTGGTTATTGCGTCGTAGCGCCCGTTTTATCCGGGGTCTGGAAGACTTCTGGTCGCGAGCAAAGAGTCACCCAGGACTTCCGAATGCACGTGGGAGTGAGCGTGTGTTTGTACGTGAGTGTGTGTGTGTGTCTCTTTAGAAACGTTTGCCACCGATCTGTGTTTTTACTCCCTTCTTTTTATTAGTGCGCGCAGGCGCTTGGGACTGGGGGGTCGGCCTTGGCTCGCTGCTGTAACGCACAGCCTTTTGGGGGTGGAAACTGTTTTTGGAGGGCTGATCAGGTACCGACCAAGGATGAGGATCGAAGATGTGTGTGCGGGGGGGGGGGGGGGG
>UFQX01000232.1:76925-127909 GCA_900497675.1 Arapaima gigas | reverse complement strand
GGGGGGGGGGGGGGGGGGGGGGGGGGGGGGGGGGGGGGGGGGGGGGGCTTTCTTACAAACCAGACACACAGCTTCTAACATTTCTTGGACATAAATCTCACACACACACACACACACACACACACACGCAGTGACTTTAATCGGGAAATTTAATCAGAAACTTCGGTTGCTGGCCTGTCACACAATAAAGATGGCAGCGTTGATGAATGTCCACGAGTGGCAGCACGGCCATGGAATCCGCGTGTCGAGTAATTAACCTCCATTTCCGGGGGGGGGGGGGGTGGTAATTCCATCACCCCCCCACCCGGATAGACCCTCTCATTAATGCCAGCCCGGCTGGCCCTTTAACAATGTGAGATATGGATGGCAGCATCCGAGTGAGGTCAGCGGATTTGCACGCGCGTGCTCACACACACACACACACACACACACACACACACACACACACACACACACACACTGCGAGGAATAGAACCCCTCCAATTATACTCTTTATCTTTTGCAAGTCATTTGTACCACTCAGAGCCAAGACCAAGGTCTGCGTTTTAATGGGTTTAGGCCGCCGCACAGGGTGGGTTCGAGGAGAGCGACGACTCCACGCTGGCACGTCTCGGCCCACGCTGGGGATTGATGGCGGCACTTACTCGTTAATCGCACCTGGGCAGCCAGGGCGTCTTGTTTTGCCAGCAGTGTGTCTGATACCCCCCGTCGGGCACCGAATGGCAGAGCACACAGGAGGACGGGTTGCCCACGGTTACCCAAGAGGAGGACGGGGTACCCATGGTTACCCACAAGGGCAAAAATGGTGCGCCTCCTTTAAGGTTTATTTTTACACATACTTTTATCGGACGCTTTTCTCCAGAGCAACTCTCCGTGTTAACCTCGCTCCCGTTATTCAATTTACGCAGCAGGGTAACTTTTACTTACTCCACCTGCTCAGGGCGAGTACCTCATTCGGGTGGGATTCAAACCAGCATCTTTCAGTTCTCTAACCACTGGGCCACCTGCTGCTCCTTGAAGTCCTGCAGCCGTCTCAGCTCTCCCGAAACAGCAGGTGGCGCAGCAGTGAAAGAGCCACGTTCGCGTTTCCGTTAGAAGCTGCAAGCCGAGTAAGTAGAAGTAACGGTGAAATCCCTGCTGTCGCCAGGTGATATGGGGAGGAATAGCGTGGTACACGTGTGGTGAAGGTCGAGGCGGGCACATCGCCTCCAGCTGCTCTCCTTTTCACCGTTTAATATGTCGGCGGCGCCATTTTGCCCACCCTGGCCTAATCCTCATCAAATTCACCCCCGGAGCCCCTCGTGCTCTCTCTCTCTCTCTCTCTCTCTCTCTCTCTCTCATTACCGGGGCGTGCAACGGGCGTAAAGGGCACGAGGAGGGACACAAGTGCCGCCGTCTCCGGCTTCATAACCAGCCGACATCAGGATTATGTCCCGTGGCTTTGGTTGTGGGATCGAGGGCCTAATTGACACTTTAAGTTTAATAAATTACACAGAGCTGTTTGTGTTGACTGACAGGATAATGCCTTAACCACCTCACCACCTCCTGATGCCCCCCCCCCCAGCCCTCGATCTTGAGAGGGATCCTTCTTCTTACACACCACGGAGGGAGGACTCTTCCCTGAAGGTGACTGACACTGTTGGGTTTGTGCACTGAGCTGCTTACAGTGATTAACCCAGTTATGTATTCCAGTTTATATTTTAGGTTTGAATCCCACGTTCAGCTGTTGTGCCACTGATGAAGGAACTTAAACTGAGCTGATGGGGTAAAACTTACCGTGCTGGGCGAAGGAGTAAATCACTGTAAAGTTCCCTCGCTGCCGGCTAAGTTAAGGCGTCGGCTGAATCCATAAAGGTTGTTACATTGCTGAGGGATTCAAACTCACGTCCTTCTGTTTGGTAGGTAGCCACAGCACCACCAGATATGTAGGTTGTGGCCACTTGCTGACACTGGGGCCCTGGGTGCCTAAAGATGGTGGTGATGGTGGTTTTTGTGTTATAATGGGAAAGGTGTGGGGTTGCAACCCAGTGCCCCCCCTCCATTCCACTCCACCCCACCCCAACTGCAATGGAAAGACAGATCCTCTGCTTCCCGTATCGACGTTCTTCTCCCTCCCTCGGCGCTGCTGGATAAAACGCAGCTGGACTAGAACACACACCGACCCCCTCGGACAGGCCCTGCACTGAAATGGCGCCCCCTGTGGACCACGCGCTCCAGTTGTCCTTAGACAAAGAGTAGTCATGCATGTTTTCGCGCTGTCAGTGCTGCCCTGGGCCTGCAGTGCACACACACAGACACACACACACACACACACACACACACACACACACACACACACACACACACAAGGGGGGCTCAGTGGGTCTAGTGGCTACAAAACAAAAGTTGTGTAGCAAAAACACACTGGTGGGCAGATTCTTATTGTGTATCCGTGTTTATTTTTGTTTTCTTGTGTAAATATATGCGCGTGTGTGTGTATTTCTCTGTTGTGTGTGTATGTTTCTTTACACGCACGTACATTTGCGTGTGTGTGTTCCTTTCACTGCATGTATTTGTGTGTGTGAGTGTGTATTCTAGTGTTCTTTTCTGCATGTGTGTGTTTGTTTGTGGAAGTGGGCATTTCTTTGTTTTTTCCGTCACTGTGTGTGTGCGTGTGTGTGTGTGTGTGTGTGTGTGTGTGCAGATCCACCCTGTAATTACAGGCTAAGGTTAATGTTCACTGTGGCTCTGTGGGGATCTGCTTAAAATACACACTGTGCCCCCAGTGCCCCACCCCTCCCCTTGGCCCCGTGGAGGCGATGCTGCAGTTTGACACAGCCGGACCGGGGAGGGGGCGGGGGCTTGTCCCCTTCCACATCGGCATCTGAACCAACACCCCGTGACCTATACGGAAACGCCCAGCTCCCGGAGATTTACGCCCTCCTTCCGGCGTTTTCCACCATGCTCTGTGGTGTTAAAAGTGGCATTTTTTCCTCTTCAAAAGCCAAACCCACTAAAGCTGTTTGAATGAAAAGCCGCCGCCAGGGAGCATGCGTGGCGTCGTGCCGCTGCGGGACATCCTGACGGGGGACAGGGGAGGCGCTCTGTCGCTCGCTCTCCGACCCCACCCGCCCCCCTGCACACCCTGCACTGCTACCGTGTTAACCGCTCCACATCTGGGGCTCGGCCCATTAGCACAGCAGCCCTGCAGGTTAAATACTGGCCCCCTGCGGACCAGAACCCTGGCGTCATCAACACCCCCCCCTCCCCCCAGGCAGCAAACACAGTGACCCGGGTCACAGAAGGAGGCAGAATCCAGCCCTGAGCCCCCCTTCCACCAGCGCCACCTCTCCCTGTGCGCTCTGCAAGTAAATGGAGGTGTAGCCGCTACCTTAATTCCCAGTTCATCTCTTTGAGCGGGAAAAGCTATCTATATGGTAATCAACGGCTCTCCCTCGACTCATCCGTGGCGTCCGTCATCGACTCATTGAAACGCGCCGCTCTCATTCGCCTCCAAGCTGCCACGCGCCCCCAACATTGTTTGGATTAAAGCGGTGGCCTTCAGGTGCTGCTCCTACCGGCACTTTGAAGATCTGTCATGTAATAAGGAGGCTACCGGGGGGGGGGGGGTAATTAAATGCGAAATACAGCCGTGTTCGGCAGGCGAAAAGTGGGTGACCGTATTTCTCGACGTGTAAAGAAAATTATTTAAATCCGTCCTCTGTTAGGCGCTCAGACAAATTATCCTTTGTACAAATAGCCTTAATGCAGTTTTGCCTTTAATTGAGTTTACTCGTGTTTTTTTTTTTTTTTTTTTATTTCACACCCGTGGGAGGGACCGGTGCCTGCATCACTGTGGGGAAATTATACGTCTGATTTTTCTACATACTTCTGTTTGGAGGAGATCGATCTCCCTGTTTGCTGTGTTGTTTAAAATTCAGGTGCTGCGGAGCCCAGCGCCGGGGGGTGGGTGTCGGTGGTGTAAGGTTGCTGTAAGGTGTGTGCTGGCGTGGCGCGGTGGCCCGATTGGATTGGCGCCGCCGCAGGATCTGTCCTTTTCGGCAGCGGGAGCCGAGACGCAATGCCAGCGAGCGCCGGTGTCGTCGGCCTGGCCGACAGACAGCCTCACACGTTCTGCCGGACCTCTCAGAGGTTCTCCACGGGCACCCAGGTCAGGTGACCACCGGTTTGCTGTGCCCTTTGGCAGCACCGGTCAGGTGGCCCGCAGGTTGGCAGGACACGGCAGCTCCCGGCCCGTTGACTGACAGTGTTATTAATTTTCCGGTCTCGTCCCGGGGGGCTTCTTCGGGTCCGTGGAAAAAAGGCGGCCGAATCCCGAGCTTTGGCTCTGGTACGATGACCCCTACAGGAAGGTCACTGTGGGGCCCAGAAGGTCGAATGAGGCCTGTCCTGTCCTTCCGCAAGTTTCTTTACACACATCGACACATTACTGAGCTCAACTTTTTCTTTTATTGCCCACACACCAGGTTCATTTTCCATTTTCCCTGTCCTGTCAAATTTAGCACCTGTTTACGACGACATTTTCCCCCCGACACGGTATAGAGCCTGTAAAAAAACTCAATTCTTGGTCGACTAAGTCAAGTGAGCATCTGTATACGGTTCATATCAGGCCAGTTCCATTGTCTTCCAGCCAAACGATCATCTCCACCAAGGTACCCATTTTATACCACGTTTTGCCATGATTTTAGTTTCTGTCGCAAGCGGACCACCCAACTCCAAGAACAGAGAAGAAAATCAGCTGCTCTGTCCCTTAACTGGCCAAAATCTGTGCTTTTTCCTGCTCACCCCAGTGCGTCTTTAAAATAAATCCCCCAAACAGCAACATTCTGGCTGTTTCAGTTAATCTTCCTCAGATCCGGGCACGAGACAACTTTTACCCAAAGTTGCTGATGTCACACAGTTTTTTATGATGGTTGTCACCTGTGTGTGGGACACATACGAGAGCGACTCTACCTGTCCGACTGGGAAAGTTTAACAGTCCCGGAATCCCGTTTTGTGCCACGCGTACGTGAACTCGCAGCCGCGTCTGCTGGCTGGGCGCCTCTCCAGCGCGTCACTGTCCTCTGTCCTTCCCGAAATAGGTGCCACCACCGAAGCCATCGAACACAGCTGCGCCTCCCTCCGCCTTGGTGGGGCTCATTATCACGTTCAGGCAATTCAGCACCTTTAACCTTGGCAGATGGTCGGGGGAATTAATGAGCAGGCTGACGCGGACGGAAAGGTGACGTGTTCCACAAGCACATGGAGCCTTAGAACCCGCCCGTCCCCAGGATTCCCGACCCCCGTGCCAAGGATTCCTCCTGGGGCGTTGCTGCTCGCCACATAACTTATGTTCATTTTTAATTAAAATCCCTCTCGCTACGCGTAGCCGTTGACGGGCAGCCGGGACATGCTGCTCTGTGTCGTCTTCTTCCCTGGGCAGCGGGGGCTCGCGGATCGCCCCTCCGGCCCAGCCGCGAACGCCGCATCGCCTCGCCGGGCAGTTGACACCTCCTCCACCGGTTGTTTCTCATCAGCGAACAGGCGTCGCTGTCGACCACTCACCACCCCCACCCCCGACAGCCTAAACAATATAGTTTGTCATTTCGTATTCATATCAGTCCCTTCACAGGGTACCTTGAGGTGCCTCTTTGCAGAGATGTCACCTCTGCCCCAGAATGAATTCCCCTCCACGTACTGTTATTGCCGGGGGGTTGTTTCCATCAACGAAGAGCTCCCTGTCTCTTTTTAGCTCCCTCTCCCTGCTGCCCCCGATCGGGCGATTCTTCTGGCCCTTTGTTTTCCAAACGCGACTCGCGACGGAGGCCACCGTTTCCACGAGAGTGATGGCCGCTGTTCGCCCGCCGCGCCGACCCCTCCATCCGTCTTCATCCTTCTAACTGGCCCAGATTCACACCGGCGGCTCTGGAAAGTGGTGGACGGAGTTCGACAGAGACTCGGCGACCGGGAGCACTAGGCCCCCCAAGTCTCTGCCCGCCCTCGGGCGGGTCTTTCTTAGCAGCACCCCAATCTGTGGCGGAAGGACCCCCCTCTGAGCTTGTCGGTTCCCCGCATCTTAAAATGCAGGGTTGGAATTATGGAAAGGGCAGGCATCTCATTTCCGCACCGCTGCCGTCACCCAACCCCCCCGCCCCGCAAACGGAGCGGCGCGGGTGTGATTTACAAGGTGCCTGCGAGACCTTTTTAGAGATGCGTCAACCTGTCAGCGGACGATCATAATGAAGCCTTACAGGATCCATTTATGCCCAAGGACACGTTCGTGGAACCGCCCCGCTGTCGGCCCACAGATGTCCCCTCGTCCCGTTGACCTTGCCTGAATAAGGTAGGATGTGGAACGGGGGGGTCTGAGCCACTCCGTCTGCCTCTTCGTTCCACCAAAGTCAGCGTGACTTTCCCTCCAAAACGGCGGCTGTGTCACGTGAACAGCATTGCGCTGTTTTAACATTCAATAGCAGGAATGTCATTTTGTGATCAAAATGCACGTACGAGTGGCAGGAAAACGTGCGCAACCCCCCACCAGGAGAGGGTGAGCACCATTCTGACACGTAGCTGGAAAAATGAGCATAAAACCTCTCTCAGCCGTATTGACTCTGCCCTGCGATGGGGGGAAATGGGTCGATGTTCGCGTGCGGATCTTGCGGTTCGCCGTCCCGGACCGCCGGGAAAACGCGGCCTTTTGTTCTTCTGTCAATCGGTGGTTCTTGCTGGTCTGCAAGAGCTTGATAAGCGACGGCCATAAAGAAGCCAGAATAGGGGAACAGAGGCAGCGCCATTTGGAGTTACGCTAGGCCTCGCATCGGCGACCCGCCCACCAGTAAGGGGACTCGTGTCAGCCCAGGATAGAGTCCTACAGACAGCCAGGGGTAATAAACGGATTTGTCTCCTTGATTTGGGATTATCTCTGGAGTCTGCTGTCTCCTGCCAGTCAAAGGAGGCAGCGTGTGTGTGTGTGTGTGTGTGTGTGTGTGTGTGTGTGTGTGTGTGTGTGTGTGTGTATGTCAGGGTGATAGCGGGTTTAGTCCTTTCCCTTCCTTCGAGTGCATCCCGCAGGAACGGTGGCGCGTCGTGACCCTACAGCATCTCCCTCAGCTTGTCTTTGGACCTCAGTTAGAAGCGCCTTCCACTCGGGGTCAAGAGGATTGTGGCGGTGGGTGGGGTTACATTCACGCCCGCTTCTCCTCGGATTCAAATGCACCGCCATCGACCTCTAGGACCCCCAGCGCAGCAGCTCCCGCAGGCCGGACCTGCATTCAGAAGCCTCCGGTTTGAAAGACCTGCGTGTGCGACGCGACCCTCGCGACCTCAGCCGTGACTCTTCACACCACCCGCTCAATTAAAGTGCAACCGGAGGGAGACGAGCTCAGCCTGGATCCCATCTCAGGACCCTGCCTGAGCGCCAGCGCCACCTCAGGAAGGAACGTGCAGAAATATTCCAACTGCTCGAACAGCTCTGAGCAAAAACATCCGCGAAGCCGATAATGCTAAGCTAATAACTAATAGCGCGTCCGTAATGTGTTTGTTCATCTTCCAGCCGAGCGGCGTTCTGTTTGCCGCAGGCTATTGGCAACAAGCTGCTGAGAAGACGTGGGCGAGGGGACGCGGTAGCTTACAGGAGCTCCGCCACCTCCTTGGGATGAATCCTTTCTTGACAGCGTCGGCTGCGGGAGACCGTTTAGGCCGCCCTGCTCTTTTGAGACACTTTCGGGTGAATCAGATTGGCCGTTTACTGTAAACCCTCATAACGTGAAGATACCATCCAGAGTGACTCTAATCGCACCCGTCCTGCACTTTTGTGTCTGGCTTTTACTTTAAGTGACCCCCCCCCCACGCTGCCAATTCAGCTGCTTATCTAGTGGCGTTTCTCACCGATCGGTCCAGGCTAAGTAGCTCCTCTCCGAGTGGATGGCGGAAATGTTGAGGACGGGAGTCTGGGGTCCGCCGATGAGAATAAATCCATCGTTTGGCGTTTGTACGGCCGGTCCTGTTCGGCGGGAGCGCGCGGCACGATTCCCGGCCCCCGTCCATCCACTTCCGTTCCCCTCCTTTCGGCTCCCGCTTTTTTGGGTTTGTTCACTGAGCCGACACTCCGAGGTTCCTTGCAGTGTTACATCTGTACGCTAATCTCCTTCCATTGATTTTATACATCCTACAGCTGGGTTGTTTTTGCTCTGCCGATAAAGCACCTTGATCAAGGATGCGACGCTGGAGTGAAGAGTCAAACTCGGCACCTTCAGACTGACGGCGACTCTAACCGCTGCGTCACCCGCTGTCCTTCAGACTCTTGAAGGACTGCAGCCCTACAGTTGTCCTATTATTAGTCATCATCACCTCCCTGGAGCCTCCAGGTCCCGCCTGTTTACCTGTTTGAGGTTGCGAGGCTGCCGCCGCTGCCCATAATGTCGTGCGCCGACTCGGCGTCCAGACGTGTTTAAGAGTCGTAATGGCGGCGATCTGAATATGGAGGATCGCAACAGCAAGAGAAAGGAGCGTCAAATATTGAATTGGGCCTGACATTTATTAGCTTATTTGCCGGGGCATTAATTTAATGGGAAAGGTCGAGGAGAGCAGCGGAGCTCTCGGCGATCCTTCTCGCTTGCCGGCGGCACAATGGACGGATCAGGGGCCATTTCAGCGTCCATAAAAATAAAGGACATCAGTCCCCACAGAAGGGCGTACGCGTTCCAGCCGCCCCTTATGAAGCAATCAAATTAACAGCCGGGGAGAATGCTGTACGTTCTCCGGCCTGTTATTGGTTCAAGCCCCATTGCATTCCAACTGCACAGAAAACGTGGGCCCGGGTGGGACTGGGGAGGAGTGGCTCGTGCCGGGGTCGTTCCGGGTCAGCCTTCGAGTCTCCCGTGGGGGAGGGGAAGGAGGAAGGAGTGTGGCCGGAGCTGGGGTGGTCCTGGCAGACCTCCAGACATCCATCGGGCGTGTCGTGAAGGTCGGAGGCGAGGCCGCTGATCCATCTCCCACCGCTCCACCCTCCCAGGGATTGGGGGAGGGGATAGCGGAGATGCCGCTGCAGCTCCCCGACAGGCCGCCTGTGCACCGGTGAGGCCTTGGACTCCTTTAGGTCCCGCGATGGAGATGCTACAGCTGCTGTGTTCTTATCCGCTGCTCGGTGATTAATGGACGTTGCGCTAGTGCGGCAGAGGCGATTACTGTTGGTCTTATTATCGTTTCTAATTGCCTGTAATTGCTCTTGTTGTAAAAACATAACTTTAGTTAAGCAAATAATTAGCCAGCAAGGCAACAGATGACCCCACTTCCCTCAGTCTGGGAGGCATCTCTGAAGCAGGCCCCCTTTTCGGCCGCCAAAATTAGGTTCGGCGCTGTTCTTAAGATAATAGCGATTATTAATTCCAGCCTGCGATGTTGCTGCTGCGTTTGCCCCGTTCAAACCGACATCTCTTCACACATTAATGATTCGTAAAAAGAGGCAAGCGGTCATCCAGCAGCACTCGGACCCAGAGCCGGGCTTCTTGCTGCATTTGTGCCCCTCTGAGGTGTTAATTTTAATTATTATTTCCAGGCTGTGACATCACCCCCCCCCCCCATGTTTCCCAGGAGAGGTCCAGTCGGGCTTTATTAGCTCCACCCCCATGGAGTGACGGCCCCTCCCCCCCCATTAGCATTTCAGTGCAGGTGCCGCTAGCAAAGTACAGCCTTCAGCAGCTGGACCCTGAAGGCGAAGGGGGTCCATTTCAAAGAACCGAGTGCTTCAAACTCATTTTCACGGCACATTTCTTAATTGAAGTGTCGGCAGCAATGAAATTAGCAGGGAAGGAAACACTGGAAGCGTAACAACTGTTCAGGGTTTGACGGGGGGGGGGGGGGGGGTTGTGGGGGCGGGGGGGGGGGGGCGNGGGGGGGGGGGGGGGGGGGGGGGGGGGGGGGGGTTGCTGTGGTAAAGTGTGCTGGTGCAGACAGGGCTGCTCGCCAGTTTTAGAGCGGTTCGGGGGGCCGGCCTGTTTGGTGCGCGGAATTCAGGCCTGTCAGTTTTGATTGACAGCTGCTGCGGAATAACTGCGGAGCATCGGGATGTTGCAACGGCGTGTTTGACAGCTTGGTTGGCACAGTGCAGGCTTTTCGGGATCACAATCGCCCGCCTGCGGCACCAGCCCAGATCTCCGGACACCCCGGTTCCATGTCGCGCGGTTTGGCCAGACCTCTTGCGAGCCGCCGAATCGGAGCTCGACTTAAGGGATTCCTCCCCACCGCTCACCCGCCTGGCGCTGTGGAGCACAGCAGATTGCGCCTGCGGGCTGAGCTGAGGTTTCTGCAAACCCGCAGGCCTCTGCGGGAGGTGCCGTCCTCCATTTGCCATGTGTTCTCATCTACATATCATAGTCGTCGAGTAAATGAACACCGGGAGCCGTTTCCGGAGGGCAGAAGGCGCCGTTCCCTGCAGAAGGCGGTCGCTCCTCGCGCCGCCGAGCGACAAATCAGCGGTCACACAATTACAAGAAATCTCGCATGTTTCAACGCCCCCGTGGACAAACCGGTAGAGACTCGGTACCGGCTGGGGCGTGCAGAGCCGAGCGTGACCGACTGGCCTTCGGGGAAGCGGGTTCACGCCCCACCTCCTGTTGGAGGACCCGTGAATGATCTACTTACCCCAAGTGGAGGCAGAAAAATGACCCCTTTGTGATGTCATAGTTAGAAGCTGTTTAATGTTTGGGGAAAACTGTAGGTTAATAAGTCTTTTGGAATGGTTCCAAGCGGCGCTGTAGGCAGAGCTGGATCCGTCTCATTTCTGGCCAGAAAAAAACAGAATTTTCAGCTAGTCGAGGATTCAGAGCCCCTTTTCTCAGCCATACATCTCTTTCCCCCTCAACTAGGCACCCGCTCATCCGTACACTCACAACCCTAACCACACACCCACCACCTAACCACACGCCCACCACACACTCATCCTTCTAACCACACACCCACCCACCTCACCACACACCCACCACACACTCATCCTTCTAACCACACTCTCCACCACACACTCTCCCTTCTAACGACACACTCCACCACACACTCACTCACCTAACCACACACCCACCACACACTCATCCTTCTAACCACACACTCACCCACCTAACCACACACTCCTCAAATCCACACCACATGCACTTGCACCCAGCAGTACACTCATCCAGGCACCTACACACCTCCCCTCACATCCAACCTCACACCCAACATCCACTGCAGCTCAAAGGAAAGTTAATGAGCAGTGATCTGAACAGCGCTAACTTCTCCGCCTGTCTCCTTGAGCCCTTGTCCAGCTCCAGCTCGAAACATCAGAAAAGGTCAGTGTCTAATTTCATACACACGCTGCCTCCTTATTGCTCCTCAGTCTTACTGTTTCACAGTTATTATGTAGACGCATTTCTCGGCGCGTTTGGCATGTTGAGTTACGGTCACCATCTTCTTCTCCGTTTCTTTCCTCCACAAACCCGCAGTTCTGGCAGGAGTCCTCTTGGGCTCTGTTTACCATGGTTGTGACAATTAGAAGATTGAAAATTGTACGCTGATTTTTTTTTTCGCCCCACATTTAAGCGCTAACTCGGCATGTCTCGCCGAGGAGGTTCGAGGCGAGTCAAAAAGCCAAGATTCTTCCTCGATCCTTCCAGATGGAACGGGATGTGGCGGAGAACATCGTGTGTGGCACCTTCCACGTGGCCCTGAGCTTCTGCGGTTGCGTGTAGCACCGTAGCCTCGCCGCCTCCGCCTAGAAAAATATTTAAAAAAAAAAAAAACAGTAACACACCATGCAGACCAGAATTTTCGTATCAGCCACGCGTGTCAAAGAGTTCACGCTGGCATCTGCCCACGCTCCTTGTGCCTCTAGCTTTCCCTTTTTTTTTTTTTTTTTAGCGCCGAATGCTAATGTATCGGCACGGAGATGTTCAGCTGTAAAAATAGAAAATATATGCAGCAGGTCCAACTGCCTAGTGGTTGTTGGGTTAGGATGGTGTGTCGTTACGTCCCAAACCCTGACGCGAGTCCCCCATCCTGCCCAGCATTTCCCACCCCTCACCTGAAACTGACACTTTTCCAGTCAGGGTGATTGATGAACCTGTATGTGTTATTACATCAGCTTTCGTTATGTTGGTGATTTCAGGTGCGTTCAGAGTCGCTCGGAGGCCCTACGTGTCACATAATATATGGTTTTGCTTTCAGTGCTTTAATATCCCTGCAGGAGCATTAGTGTGTGTGTGTGTGTGTGTGTGTGTGTGTGAGAACATACGGTAAGGGATGTTTGAATCGAGGCCAGCACTCAGGCCTGTTCCTCCTGCGCTTAAATGGAGTTCACTATGTGCCGTTTTACATTATAAATCACGGTAAACCGGAGCAGGCCTCTAAATGCCTGTTTAAAAGGCGCCTGCTGGAACACGCACTTGGTGACTTGGGGTGGTTTCTCCTTCTAGGAGACTCGCCTTCCTCAAGGACCCCTGGAAATGCGCCTTTGACAAGTGGAAGGAGGTGCTGTTTACCTAGTGGAGGGTGGGGGTCTCGGGGGTTGGCTACCTGTCTCTGCAGGAGAGCGGGCGGTGGTCTGGGGGGGACGCCTCTACCGTGAAGAACGGCTCTTTCAAAGCCGGGGGCAGGTAGCGCAGTGTTGAAAGCAGCTGCTTTTCAGCGTCGTAGGTTCCGGGTTCCACCTCCTGCTGAGGAAAGTACCGCAAACTGCTCAGCTGCGCAAACAGCTGTGGGGCTGAGACAGAGAACTGAGTGGGGCTGAGCGGATAAGCACGTCACGCTTTGCAAGTGAAAAAGTCCGACGCCACCGAAGGCCAGGGGAGACGGAGAGCTCCGCGATGAGGGAGTTCAAATTGGAAGAGAGTACTTTTTTCCGGAAGCTTCCCGCTGAGAATTGAATCGGACCCCCCGGTTGGCGGGAGTTTGACTGGTGGATTTATAAACAGTATTTTCTGTTGTTTTTCGCAGGTGCGCAGCGGAGAAGCGCTCTTTGCCGACCTTCTCCTTCCCCTCGGTTTTGCTCTAATTCGGAGTGGCGTCTGCGTCCCGGAACCCGGGGCGGACAGATGGGTTTTATCGGGGCTGTTCACAAAAACGCGCTTTTGCTTAAGCACTCGAGCAGCTTTTTTTCCTGCCATTTAAACTCCCGCCGTGGCCTTTTACTCGCAGGGTTTTGATGGACATTTCTGTCACGCGACCTCGGCTCACACTCTGTCAGCCGTTGCTGTTTCTACTTACAGTGAACCTTGAATTAAGGGGGGGAAAGGGAAGAATGGAAAAATCGTGACGGTTGCCGAGGATCACTGCCAGACACAGCGGGTTCGGGTTTGAGTCGAACTCAGGAGGGGTTTGTTCTACAGGGGGTTTGTTGTCCTCCCCTGCTGGAGTGGCTTCACCTTGAGAAGGTGTGAGGCCATGCGGCGCCTGACAGGAATGTGTCTTTCTGCCATTTCGGTCCCTTTTGGACACGAAGGCTGGCCTGGGTCCGAATAGAGAGTCAGGGTTTATGAGCTACGTTCCTCCTCACCGGCCCCCTGGTTTCTCCCTAAATAACCATCATTGCTGTCATAATGTCAGAATTTCTCACCGAACAGCTTTCTGTCCATAACCGAGCATCACTCTGGCGTGACATTTGCATAAATTTTCTACTTGACTTCTGACATTTTCAGTTGCCTTTTCATAGAAGTGCCTCAGCATAATCTTTACACCGAATAGTGCAGAATACTTAACTTTACCAAAGTGACTCCACATTTTTTTTTGCAGAGTTAAAATCCCTACTTGGCATCACATCCCTTTTGACGATTTAGATTTTTTTTTCTTTTCTAAAGTGACTTAATGTTTAAACCTATTTACACTGATTTGCCCATTGAAACAACAGGGTAATTTTCCTGTATCAAGTCCTTCGGCTTTTTCGGTCCGTCGTGTTTTTCCCCGCAGGCCGTTGGGTTGGGTTTCAGAAAACTGAGGGATTCGTCACCACCATGGACCACCCTACTGACGCACCATCTCCGCCGACCACCGTTTGCACAGAACCGCTTCTCTTACCCTTTAACCACATCTTAACTTTTTACCCACCGTCTAGTCAGTTTGTCCAGGTACCTCAATCCAGGAGAAACCACGTTCCCTCCTTTTTTTTGCACTTCCTCACGAGGCGGAGTGACAAAGTGGAACGTGAATCTTCAGGGTAAGAGCCTCGATCAAGGGAACTACAGTGGAATATGGGATTCGAACCTGGGTCCTCACAGCATGAACTCAGCCCCCCGTCGGAGCGGGACGGAGCCATGTCGGCCGTACCCTTGGCCCACGTGGCGCAACAGTGCATGACTACATGAAAATGCGAGTGAAATTGGGCGCCGGGATCGATTGATATGCACAGAGACACGATGCACCAGCGACGACCATCTGGCTGCTACCAGCACACGCTGCTCCCAGGCCTCTGTAATTATTGCGGCCGGAGGTGCAGATCTTTCCGGCGGGGTGAAGGTCTGACAGACGGACCCCGGATTAAGAGGTCCCTCACCTCCAACGGAGCAGCTGCTCTCGCTCCTGGGATGTGTGTAACACACCTGTGTCTCCCATCCTCTGCTCGCTCTCAGTCAGCCATTTTTGCTTACTTAGCAAAGATACAGCAGGGTAACTTTTACCGTGTCAATTACCTCAATCAGAGGAACTGCAGCAGGAGGGGGGGATCCGATCCTGGGTCCTTCTCACGCGAGGAGGCGACTCTAACTGCCGTGCCACCTGCTGCGGACCGTGGCTCCCGCCTTCTTGCCTCTACGCCGTGGAGTCCGTGATGAGGACAAGGCGGTGTCGTGGGAGTCGGCAGGGCAAGTTATTAAATCCCTGGAGAACACTGTCTCACACTCGCCGGGGGAAGCTGGAAGCAGCAGACGGCGGCAATGAAAGGACTGGATTTCCACCCACACGTTGGTCACCCAGCATCTCTTCGCACCGACTGTTCCTCCAGGCAGCCGCGCTCTGCGGAGGCTTCTAGAACAGGGTGCGAGGGGAAGGACACGGTGCGTTTCTCGGTGCGTGCCGCCTCACTGCTACGCGGCGGACTCCTGCCTGGCTTGGTCTGAGCAGCTTCTGGGAAAACCCGTCAGTTAAGCGGCGGTAAAGGCGAACTGGTTGAGCGATTCGCCGGGTTCTCCAGCAAACCCCTGGCCCGCGGCCCATGTGAGAAGCCCCGCAGCATCTGAGCAAAACGAAACAACCCTGTGTGACCGCCGCCAAGAAGCAGCCCCACCAAGCTGACCCCAGGCCCATGCTGAGCTGGATCGCCGGGTCTTCACCTCACGACGAGTCGAGCTGCAAATTTTCTTGTGCCAAATTTCTTTGTACACTTTGTTTTCTTAATCACGCTTTCCTCGCTTATCTGTTTCCCACCATTTCCATCCGCAGCTGAGCAAAGACCACCGTTAACCAGCTCAGCTGGACAGATGATTGATTGTTAAGCTTTCATTGTGTCTGAGGGGGGTGAAGGTGACTTTGGAGTTACAAACGGATTGATTTACAAACAGGCCCACGGTTGAAGTTGTGTTTGTAATTTGATGGCCCCGCGGGGGTCAAGAACTGGGTCTGTTTGGAAAGGGAGAGGACGCGCTGTGGGAGGGAGGGCAGAAAGCACCTGGGAAGCTGTTTGTGGGAACTGTACTTTTGACACGCCCCCTCAGCCCGCCGCACCGGTACGCCGCGCAGTCGGAGCCGCCGCCCTTTCTGCCTCCGCCACTCCACGGGGGCCGAGAGGACGAAGCCGAGCACAGATCACGGCGTGGAGAGAACGCCCCCCCCCGGCTTGTTCGCCGGCCCCACTGACACGGGGGGGCACGGGGCCGAGCCCCACCCCACCACACGCACACCTTAGTCTTTATTAGAGCCCCTGTTCGCTCCACTGTGCCATTTCCACAAAGAAGGTCTCATGTTTGGATGTTTAGAAAGCAGATGGGGGGGTGAAGAAGTTCTTATTACGCCAAATAGAGCAATTAAAAACAACCCCAAACATCAGAAAACTTCAAAACTGTCGATTTTGGAACCCAGCCTCCTGCACATCTCTCAAACGTCCGTCTGCAAACGCACACGATAGCATGCAGATCAGTCCCTGCGTTCCAGGTGGACCTTCGCAGAACCCTGCTGGCCTTCTCAAGTTGACCAGCAAGAACAGTTAATGGATAAAAGTAAGAAGATTAAAAACACACAGTTATTAGTGTTATTGCTAAGTTAATAAAGAAGTCGCCCAGTTTGCTTGCAGCTCCTTTCCAAACGGAAATTGTCTTTTTTTCCCTCCTTCTTTCAAATCTCGCAGGATCTCGACGCTGCAGATTGGGCTCCCGGTGGGTAGCGGCGGTGTGAGCCACTGGGAGACCAAAAAGGGTGGGTGTGGGGGGGTTGTTTGACAGGAGGCCCTTGCAGTGAAAGGGGGCAGCTGTGATTGATGTGCCCGATAGCCCCCCCACGGGACCCAGGGATGAGGGATGATGTCATCTTGGCCGAAGCCCTTTCGCGTTGGATCGCTTCCTATCCCCCGTTCCTCTCACTCCCGCCAATCAGATTTCACACGTAAACAAACAAATACACATGGGGGGGTGATTTGGCTTCCGAGGGGGGGTCCACTATTAATCCCTTGAGGCGCAGTGTGTGTGGGGAACCAGCTCATTGTCTCGGTGTGTGAATAAGACTCCTCTTGTCAGCGCTCTGATAAAGCTGTTTGGAAGCAGCCAGAAGGGTGCGCAGTAGCTGGAGCCACGCTGGGTTGCAATCCAACCCTCAAACTTAGCCTAACCTGCCACAGTAAAAATTACCCTGCTGTAAGAAGGGGTAAACCAGAGTAAGCAGCGCAACGCTGCAAGTCGACTTGGACGAAGACGTCAGATGGATGAGTAACTGCAAATTTACGCAAGGGTGAAACGGTGTAAAAGTACGTTTAAATAAGGAAGTGCGGTGATCCTTCTCCAGAGATGTTTGTCTCAAGTGTGGGATCATGAACTCAGGTGCTTCACATTGCATCTAAACCCACCCTGTTTAACCTTCAGACTTTCTTTCGCTGTCGACTCACACGTCTGATCCGTCCGCCGAGATCGATTCCCATTGGCGCTGGTGTTTCGTCGCGACGTGTCTCTGACACGGAGGTCAAAGCGCATCGCGTCGTCGCACTCGTCCTGTCGTGACCCACGCCCCGCCATACCGTCCGCACGCACCCATTCTAGCCAGGTTGCTGCTTGGCCGGCGCCTTGAGCCCGAGCAGTAGGGTTTCTGGTGTTTTGCCGCCTTGATAAGCGGCAGCCCTGTGGACGGGCAGGCCAATGTGGTAACACGACCAGATCCAATCTCCCGGATAATGAGCGCTGATTTACTGCGCTCTTACCCCCCTTACCACGCATGGCGGAGAGAGAGCAGGCGGATGCCCTGTCGGCTACAAACCTTCGAACCGATTGCGATTGCTTTTTAAGAGGCTGCACCGTCTGGTCAGTCACATGGAACCCAGTTATGGGGTTTGTGAACCGGCTGATTTGCTTCAGTCTGTTTATCGCCCTTATTCATTCCCTCCGTTTTTCCCCCAACCGGGTTTAATATCCGGTTTAATTCTGACCCAGTTCATCAGTTAGGTGCGAAAGCCTTAACGTTAAATGTATTTAGCGAAGGACTTGGTGACAAATGGCCACCGTCCCCCGCATATTTTCCACCCGGCATCGGGTTTTCTGCACGCGAGTCGTGGGTCTTGAAGACATTTTTCAGGACCAACACGATGTTTAACCTTCACCCAGTTGGCCGGCGAAGGTTTGAAGTTGACAGCCACGCAGCAGCTGGTAAGCGAAGCAACTGGACTCTGCGGGACCCTGTTGAAGTGTCTTCGTGTGGCGCCGAGGTGCTCGGCTCACGCTGCCGCCATCTGGCATCCATAGACTTGAGCAGCAGGGGGCGCAATCTGCAGCTTCCTGGCTTTTCAAAGGGAAATGGGGGCGGTCCCGGTTCGGAAGCAGGTGCGGGGGGGGCGAGGAGGTGCGTGGATCTCCCAGCAGATGGAGGGCGTGATGTTTCCTTCAGACAGGCCCTTCGGCGACTGCCAGAAAGCATCATCTACAAAACCACCGTAACATTTATGCTCAGGTGACACTTATTCACTCATGGTTTCCCTCAACAGCTTGTGGAGACCGATACCATTTTGTCACACGCTGGACTAAAAACTGGGCAAAAGAGCGTTTCCAGCTGTCACACGGTCATTTGATGTCCACACGTGTCCTTCAGGATTACACGAGGCTTTCTGACAGGGGATGCGATCTGGTGTCCCCCTCACAGGCACCCACCTGCTACAGGTGAAGGGTTAAATAAACGAAGACACGGTCCCTCTTCAATCCCTTCTTCAATCCCTTCTTCATACTCCTGTGGCCACACAGTTATACAAACAGCTTTAATAACATGGACACCCTTACAGCAGAATAAATAAAGCCTGACCCTCACCTTCAAATGAAGACCATCTGACGTCAGGTGTTTGTGAGCAACTCTGTACGGCACCTCACCGCCGCACCTTAGGACCCCTTTTACCTTCTTACCTCTCTTTACCTTCTTCCTGCAAGAAAATCGCTGCTGAAGCGATTTTACAACAGACAGACTTTACAGAAGTAATAAAACCCCGCGAGGCGAGGGGTGGCGGCGCTCCGGTTTAAATATAGTTTACGCAGGACATTTGCGGCCGTATTTTTTATGAAATTTGAACACAGACGCTTTTCGGGCCCCGGGCTGCCTTCCACACGCTCGAGCAACGCGGTCACAGCTGTGAAAGCTGTCCTACATACTTCATTCCCGCCGTCCTTAGATTATCCAGCCCCTGATGTAGAAATGTTTTGTTTTGGGGGTCTTGCTGTGAGAATGTGTGACTGGTGCGCTTTTGTACTGTGATTTACTTATTTGCACAGCTGGGATTTTTTTTACTGTACCAGCTCGGGGGGGGGGAGGGGGGGTTCAGTCCCCAGTCAAAGGAACTGGGGTTCAAATCTGTGCCCTTCAAGCGCCAGGCAGCAGCCCCAACCACGATGCCACCCGCCGCTCGGTTTTCCCAGGGAGTCAAAACAAACGGGCGACGTTTCCGGGTAAATCCATTCCGGAAAACTCCGGCGGCCTGTTAGCAGCATGTCGCCATGATCGCACCGCTGCGAATGTAGGTCACGGGGAAGCGTGTGCTGTTCCCTTTCTGCGTCTGGCTTGTCTCTCGTCCCCTCTCCATCTCCCCCCCCCCCCCCCCCCCCCCCCCCCCCCCCCCCCCCCCCCCCCCCCCCCCCCCCCCCCCCCCCNCCCCCCCCCCCCCCCCCCCCCCCCGCCTGCGGAGCACCGAGCCGCTGGGCCGCTACGTGACGGGATGTCAGGGACTTCCCGGTGTCTCGCACCATCTCCCTCAGAAGCGTTTGCGCCGTGTCTCCCCCACGTTAATGGCTTCCCGGTATGAAGGAGGGTCTCCGGCTCACGGTGTCGTCACCCAGCGGCGCAGGAGCCAAAGATACGTCTCCGGCCGCCGTCTGTGCCAACGTGGTGCTGGCTGGGCGAGAGCTGCCAATCTCGGGCTCCGGCGGTGTCCCAACAGCCCCGGCACTCATCTGCCCCACATCGTCTCCTTCACAACCCAGTACCCCTGCCGCCATAACACGCCTCTTCCCACAATCCCCTGCTCCTTCGCCCATTTGTTGTCACGGTTCCCCGTTGGGTGGGGGGAGGTGTGTCACCGCCGTGCCATTCGTCGGGCGCGTTGGCGAGCAGATGCAAAGCACCTGCAAGTTGAACCTGAGGCCCAGCATCGTCGGAGGAGACGAGCGCCAACCTTCGAGACGTCTCAAGCACAACAAACCCACAAAACATGTTTTTGAGCCTCGGTGCCATATTTTCCGTCTCTCAGCAGAGAGCAGGAAGGAGGGCGAGAGGGAGCGAGAGCTTCGCAGATGAAAGAGATGCGCCAAGAGAAGATGTTTGTGTGTGTGTGTGTGTGTGTTGTGTGTGTGTGTGCAGGTCTTTTAAAGTGAGAAGGAGCGAGTGGGCGGATTCTAATTGGGTATGCGGAGGGCGCTACAGGCAAATTGGCCGCTGTTCTGAGAAGACGCACAGAACGGGATGCTGGGAGAGGGACTGAGCGAAGGGAAGGCGCTCTGATGTGTATCATGAGACGCCGCTGTTTATCGGCAGCTCCAGAAATGGCATGAAAAGTGGCGTCTTCAACCTCCGCTGACTTCATTTGCGCTTGCTGTGTGTGTGTGTGTGTGTGTGTGTGTGTGTGTTGAAAGGACACCCAGTGTCACCGCTGACTGCTGTGTCAAACAAATACATTCATCCATTGACTCTTCCCTACCAGTGGCGAGGTGAGTGCTTCACGCGGGCGTTTGGGATTACACTTGGGTTGGTGGAGGCGACCTTTGACCCCACTTAGATGTCAAGCACGGATGCTGTGGGCCCAAAAAGAGGCAAAGGCATATATCCCACCTAGGACGGTCCACACCGGGTCTGGCCTGGTTCAGCCCTGGTGGGTTAGCAGCAAACACCCTCAGTGGTCACCCAGGCAGTGTTGACTAGTGCCACCCGTTTCAGGACCATCATGTTGTCCTGGTCAAGACGCTGACGTTCATTGATTTATCTGATGCTTGATGCTGACCCTGAGGTCTGTGCTCTGCACTCACACATCTGGGTCATTTCTTTTAACCGTATCGATTCGGGGCAAATACCTGAATCAAGGGCACTACAGCTGGAGATGGGTTTCAAACCCAGATTAAATTAGATTAAAACAGAACAGCAACCAGCTCCGCAGCTGCTGGGCTGACGGCGATGTTACTGCAGCCGGGGTGGTAGGAGAACAGGCGCGGTGAGAAGGGGCCGTGTGTGTTTACGCTGCTGGAAATGGCTCAGCCGCTTTTCCCAGATTCTTCGTTCTGGTTTCTTCTCAGCATTCAGGGTAACTGTGAGATTCCCGCCTGGCGCTGCATGCAGAGTCAGAGCGGCACATCGATCCCCGGTGCAGGGGCTCCGGCAGCTCAGCTGGAGACGCTGGGTATTGACTTGGCTCTCAGTGCCGCAGGTGGGAACTACTAAAATGCAGCCGGCGTCACCCGAAGGGACAGCTTGAGACGCGCACCGGGGACACCGGGACTCTCTCTCCCATTTTCCACACTGTCATGTCTACTTCTCCTGCTTGCTCCTTTCACACGGCGAGGATTTTCAAAATGCTTGGCCGTGTTGTCAGAATCTGCCCAGGGGTGTCGATTTCTGAAGCATAAGAGCAAGGGGACAGCACTTGCCAAGATGACCCAGAACCCAGCGCCAGGGGGCTCCTGAGGTCACTGTCAATCTCTGCCGGAGATGTGGGCACCTGCTGATCTCCATTCCAGCCCTATTTGTCTACCAGTAGCAGGTACCAGTGCTCACTGTGCACTTGAAGACCCTGGGTTCGAACAGCTGCTCCTGCTGATCAAGGTGGTCACTCGGAATGGACACAGCGCAAAATACCCTGCTGGTTAAGCGGGTGAAACGCTGAAGAAGCGAAAGCTGGACAGGTTCTGAGCTGCCAAACCCACCTGTGTGTCATGTCTCTTTTCTCACGTGTCTCACGTCTCCTCAGGGAGGTTTAGCTGATGGCCGTTTAGGTCTGTCACCTTCTCGTCCGAAGGACCGTGGTCACAGTAAGAACCACAAAGCGCTGTAAACAGGTAAATCACTGTGAATCCGCCCTGGATGAATTAGGCAAATCGCCTTCCATCCGTCCATTTTGCTTAGCCACTTGGTCCTGGTCAGGGGTGCAGAGGTACGGAGCCCATCCTGGAGTCACTGGGCATAGAAACCACACCCTGGGTGGGACGTCGGTCCACTGATAAATTAGAAATATAATAATATCTGGTTTCCCTAAAATCTGTAAATACTCAATGGCTGTAAGCTGTTCCACCAAACCCACGACACGGTGCCCTGCCCCTGTGTCCCGGGTCCCTCACAGGTGGATTCCGTGTGGCGACGGGTGAAAGTAGGATGGCGGCGTGTGGTTGTTTAAGGGCCGGGGGGGGGTCACGACACGTTGAATCGTGTAGCTGTCAAACGTCGCACCGCGCAATGCACTCCGAGGTGTTTGTATGAAGTTTATTCTGGTCCCCCCCCCATCACCGGTTTCCATAGCGACGGCCAGTTCGCGGACGCCCCTAGCCCCAAACTGGAGAATGAGATGCTGATCTAGTCAGACGGAAACTCGTGGTAGGGTTCGTCTCCGTTTGCTCCGCTGTGCCCGAAACGTCCCTCACGTTCCTCTCCTCTTCCTCCAGGCCTCATTACCACGACCTCCAGGAAGCTGGACCGGGAGCAGCAGGCTGAGCACGTTTTGGAGGTAATGAACCCGCATCTCCTGTCTGTCTGTGTCCGAGGGGCCGTTTGCTCTGTGACCCCCGCCAACGCACGAGTCGTCCTGGTGGCAGGACGATGCTGACGTGACCCCGCCTGGGGCAGCAGGTGGCTCCGGTCAACGGGACCAGTTTAGAACTTCGACCCATTAAATTACTTTTATTTTACTCAGTGCTTTTCTCCATTTCCCCATTTTTCCACTTCCCCTCAGTCGATGCAGTAAAAATTACCCTGCTGCATAAATTCGCAAATCAATGTGAGAAGTTTAACATTAACAGTCACTTGGAATTAAGGGTCAGATAAGTTAATAGAAGTAAATATTGCTGAGCAGGGGGCTCTTTGAGATTCCCTAATGAAGACGAATGGTCCAGCTGCATCCAAACACCTCTGTGAAAGCTTCTCCCCCATCTCTCTCTGGTCGAACCCATGACCATCACGGAGGAGACGGACGTAAAGCCACGGGGTAGATTCCCTGAGACGGGCGGAGTTTCCGTCTGGCCAGATCGCTCGAGGGGACGGTGGAGGGGACGCCCCCGCCCCCCGCATCTTCGTGTTCGATGACATCGAGTCCTTGTGAAAATATACTTATCAAGCTGGTTTCCTTGAATTGATCCCACGCTTTCTCATTTCAGCAAGTCGAGTGCACAACCCCCCCCCCCATAAAAAATCAATATTTATGTCATGTTTCTGCCTCCTCTGTCAATGCGCCTTGTTATTAACACTGATACGCCGATCGACTTCTTGACCGGCAGCTCTTACAGCTCCTCAAACGCGCCTGTCGCTTCGCCGGACCCTCAGTCCCCCCTCCGATGCGCCAACACGTTTATTCACATCTCACACTTTTCTCCGAATCCGTTAACAGCTGTTTACCCGTTTATACAGCAGGGTAACGTTTACCGCGCCGGTTCGGGGTAAGTACCGCGGCGCAGGAGGTGGGATTCCGAGCCGGCGGCTCTAACCGCTTTGCCGCCTGCTGGTCACGCAATATAAAAACTTTTCCTTCCCTCAGACGTGATGTGGAGTCGTGTGATTCAACATCATTAAAAAATCCATTTTCATTTGTGCTCCGGCTGCAATGCAGGTCTGCAATAACAAGAAAAAGTAACGTGATTTTGTTGTGCCGTGCAGCAAAACATATCGACATCTTTAGAGAAGATTTAATGGGCTTTGATTTCTTTTTTTAAAATTTTCGACTTGAATCCGCCGCAGTCAGCGGTCGTTTTTTTAGAATTTCAGGGGGTTCAGGCGATTTCAGGCCGGCGTCGGTTTCACTGGCCCCCGCGTTTATTTGTTTTGACGGACACTTTTTTCCGCAGGTCGCCTCACGGCGTTAAGCTCCTTACACTGATTTACCCCTTTATGCAGAATATACTTTTACTATATCGATCCGGGGTAAATAAGAGGACGAACCCGAGCCCTCAGCACAAAAGCAGCAGATCTAACCGCTACGCCACCTGCTGCCACAGTCCGGATCTGTAACGCTTTTTTTCTGCCAATGTGAGATCCGACCTGTGATCCCTGTGAGGGACAGTGAGGTTCTGCTGGCTGGTGCTGCTCCTGGACCAACAGATTACAGTTAAGATTTTGAACTATTAACAGAGAATATATTGTATATTTATTTATATTTAAATAATATATTTATTTATAAGTGTCACCCGTTACATCCACCCATCTCTTATTCTTAACTACTTCTCCTGGTGAGGGTCCCAGGGGGCTGGAGCCTGTGAAGGAATCGCTGGTGATGAAACTACTCCTTGGGTGAGACGTCTCACACACACACACACACACACACACACACACACACACACACACACACACACACACACACACACCCACACACACACACACACACACACACACACACACACACGCACACACACACACACACACACACACACACACACACACACACACACTGGCAAGTTCACCTTTTACACCTGTTCCTGCTCTTATTTCCACTTCTGTTTCCATACACATCCCTGTAAATCGTAGTACTTATTGTTTCTCTTCAGACTTTGCTAGTTTATTTTTACTCTGCAGCATCTCTTCTGCTGTGTTAAACTAACACCCACCCGCTGAAGCGCCCAGGTTTTAATCCCACCTCTTGCCGCGGCACCGCCGATCAAGGAACTTTCCCCGAATTGAGACACTGCGCTCCTCCATCTCTGTCCCTCCCAGCTGCTGAATCCCTCCCAGCATTGAGGAAGGGTCTCAAACCCATGTCTTTGAGAGCTGCTTCTCTCCTGGCCTCCTGACAGCCGCGTGAAGGAGCCCGACACCACCTGCTATGATTGTGCATGTGTGTGCAGTCAGCATGACACTCCTCCAGTTGAGGGATGTGAACCAGCAACATGGTGGTAAAATTAAAACAAGCGCCAAGAACACGGGGGCTTTGGATTGATGCTCCACCTACATCCTGTAGGACCTCATTTTGAACTGGTCGACCGCTGTATAATGATACATTTGTCTATCCTTACATTGTCATTAAATGCTTGTGCTCCGGGTTTCTGGGGGTCTGGAGCCTACCTTGGGCACCGGGGTAGGAGGGGGTACAACCCCTGAACAGGATAATAATGATTAATATTCAGTAATAACTGTAGAGGAAGGTAGAAGACAGCAGGGAATCCTCATTTGGCCCTGGAAGTGAGCCTCCTACTGGCCACTGGAAAGACGGGCGGCGAGGGGGTTCGAGTCCCTGCCGGCGGAGCAGGGTGCCTCCGCTAGTGAGACACACTGAGCCCCAGTCAGCAGGGGACGGGGGTAATTATCGCCGCATTTGGAGAAAGAGTCTATCTCTTTCTCTCGCTCGTCCCCCTCTTATTTCCGCTCCTTCCTTTGTTCTCCTTCTTCAGCGCTGGAAGACCAGTGTGATCTCTCCCTCCACCTACGACGTTGCCGATAGGCTCCCGGCGACAGCCTCGGTACGGATCTCACCCTCCGCCGGTCTGCTTCTGAACAGCCGCGTCGATCCTTTGATCCACTTTATTGACACGCCATCATTAAAAGGCTCTTCATCCAGTGGGGAAAAGTGTTTTTAATTGCGTTCGTGCCCCACGTCTTCTCTCTCTCCCACCCCGCTTCTTCCAGCTGGTTTTGTGCTTTTCCCCCTTTGTGGAACACCATTGTATTTCTGGGATTAGACCCAAACGTGTGCTGATGTGATGGCACATGGTCGCGGTTTTTGAAGACCGCTCCCCACAGGCCTATTGCTGGGAGTACCGCTGGTCCACTTTCAGATCTGGGTTATTGTACCAGGACTGTATGTGTGTCACCCAGACGCCCGGGGGGGTGGGGTGCATTTGGAGCATCGGATTGTGTGTGACTGTAACGGGGGTCGATCGCGCTCCCGAGCGCCGTGGTGGCTCGAGCCGTGTAAGTGGCCCTGAGTAATGCTATGTTACATGCAAATGAGCAGAGTCATGGACCGTGCCTGATATGCAAATGAGCTGCGGCACGGGGCTTGCTCTTCATCTTTGAGAAGGGCTACGTGTGCGTTCAGGCCTGCCGCTGCACCCTCGAGGAAGGGAAGCAAATATTCAGTCCTAAAACTGCGAGCGCCGCACATCTGATGCTGCGGATAAAAAGCTGAGCAATAATGCAATATCCCACAATGCCCTTCTGGCACAGATTTACAACCGCGAGTGAGGAACTCAGACCGTGGAAGTGCGCGGCCGCCTTTGCCAAAATGGTGCCAGGCCAACTCTAGCTTTTTGGAGCCCACCTGCTAGTAAAGGCATTCACAGCTGTGCTGAACCAGGGGGCCTATTGAGACCCCCATGATCCACCCCCAACCTTGGCCTTCTGTCAGATTCTCCAACCTCTCTACACCCCTCTTTTCTCAGGAGGGCTCCTTCACTACCTGCTGTTCCTTAAGTGGAGAAGATGCTCCATGTCTTCTGCACCATGCTGAGCACACGTGCGTGCGTGTGTGTGTGTGTGTGTTGCGTGGAGTGCCGCCAGGCCGCTCTCAGCTCCTCTGAAGGCACACTTACAGCCAATTAGACCCCCTTCTTTGTATCATTACCATCTCCAGCTCTCCCCCTAATTTCGGATGCGTGTCTAATCGTGATTAACCAACACGCCTGCCGGCTCCTCGCGACCAGAAAAAAACTGATATATAATTATATAATAATCGCCGTTACCACCCCCCCCCCGCCCCCCATCTCACTTCAGTTAGTTTTAGGTAGACAGCGGTTGAGATTTATATGTTTATAATAATGGATTAATTTGGGATAACGGTCGGCCGAGGCGGGGAGCAATTTCTGCGTTCCAGAGCCTTGTGTGCACCACACCGGGACGCGCAGCAAGGCCTCATGGGCCAGTAGGTGGCGTAGTGGTCGGAGCTGTAATGTTGCGATCGAGGGGTTTGAATCCCATCTCCTGCTGCAGTGCCCTTGATCGAGGTACTGAAAGGATGCGGTAAAACCTGCCCAGCTGTGGAAAAAGGTAAATCAGTGTAAGGGCTTTACTTTTATTCGGTGCTGTAGTTCGCCTTGGAGGAGCGTGCCCACTGTAGTCATTAATAATAACAGCACAGCAGTGCCTTCTGGGAAGGGAGTGGAGGGAGACGGGAAGCTGAGTGTGCAGAGGGGGTCGTTGTTGGGGGGAGGTCGAGTTGACTGACAGCTGAGGTTTGACCCGTTTCTGTAAACATGTTTATTATAATGGCTTCTTCCAGCAGTGAGGCTTCATTACGAAACCCCAGGGTGAGTGAACCTCGCACTCGGATCTCCAACCACATCCCTGAAGAGGAGGAGGATGAGGTGGGGGGGCTTCAGGGAGCCTGTTAGCAGCATGGCTGGGGTTTACGACCCCCTCGTATCCCGTCTGTGTGTGTGTGTGTGTGTGTGTGTGTGTGTTTAGTCCAGCTCAAACTGAGCTGAGCTGAGTCTTCCCCCCAGCAATGCTCCCAGAGGAGTCCAGTGCTGCCCCCTGTCGGAATTCCATTTTTGGTGTCGCATCCCACATTCCCCAGAAAACATCCTGCTGGGACCCCTCTTCCAGTTTTCCCAGACCTTCTGTCTCCGTGGCGACCTGCATCCCCTTTATTCAGCATCATTCGAGGGACTTGACACAGCCAACACCATCACCGATGGGGCCAGCAGGTGGTGTAGTGTTTAGAGTTGAAGCTTCAGTCTCAAAAAACCTGGATTCCAATCCCACCTCCTGCGGTAGTACCCATGACGTTGAACCGATATGGTAAAAATAAAGTAAAAATGACCCAGCTGTATTAATGGGTAAATCACTGTAAGGATCCCGGTGAGCAAACTTCACAAAGTGCAAAGCGAAATACAGCTGAACGAACAAACGTGCATATTTAACGGAGTTAAACATCGCGCCGCCTCAAACGGTGATCCCCTTGTGTTTTGAAAATGAATATTAATTAACTTTCAGAAGTGCACGGAAAGTTCCACAGGATCCCGAGTTCTGTGGCCCTTCTGCCGCGGTTTTTTTTTTTTTCCCGGCGTCACCTTGATTAATCATTAAAAGTTTTGGCGCGCGACTCTGGCGTGACAGCGAAGTGCCGTGTCGCCAAACTAATTAGCTGTCAAAATAGACAGAATAAGATAAAAGGACGTCGAACATTGACTTTATAAATATGACAAGACGTTCCACTTGTCAGGAAAACGCAGGGGAGGGGAGTCTCCTCCTGTAATTAGTTACAATCCAAAAGTGTGGCTTGAATATTAAGGGCTGCTTTTATTCTTTGTGTCTCGTGTGTGTGTGTGTGTGTGTGTGTGTGTGTGTGTGCGCGCGCAACAGGTGACCGTGATAGATGGGGGTCCGGCCCCCAGGCATTCGACCGTGTGGGTCATCGTGCAAGTACTGGATGAGAACGACAACAAGCCGCAGTTCCCCGAGAAGGTGTACCAGATCAAGCTGCCGGAGCGCGACCGCAGGCGTAAGGGCGAGCCCATCTACCGGGTGTTCGCGTTCGACCCCGACGAGGGCTCCAACGCCGAGCTCTCCTACAGCATTGTGGACGGGAACGAGGACGCCAAGTTCTTTGTCGACCCCAAGACCGCCGTGGTTTCCTCCAGGAAGCAGTTCACCGCGGGAAGTTACGACATCCTCACCGTAAGTACCACCCTGCGACAGCCGCGGATGCTGGCCGAGCTCCCGTCCCTTGTGCCGACACGCCAGCCGCTGCTGGACCCGGAAGGCCGCATGGTGGCCATGAGCCCCGATCCCCAAAGACCTGCTCTGATTGGTCCAGTCAGGGCCGCGAGGGTTTTTGCTGAACACTGGGAAACCGTGGCAGTCAGATCTTTACTCCGGACCGCAGACAGAACCACGCAAAGTCCGCTTGCCGACTCTTTTATCTGCAGTCGCCCACGGGATGAGTAATAGCTCGACCGCAGCATTACATCTCTGAGCAGCAAGACCCCAGAAACACTTTGATAGAAACTACAGCAGCTTCCATAACAACAAATCTAATGTTAATTGAATTTCCGCCTCTGGTGTTTCCTCCTTTATAATAGACTACGGTGCACCGCGCTAAACCGAGTCAAGGCCTCTTGGCTGCGCTGCAGCTGCCTCTCGGACCGTCCGGGACGACCGCAGCTTTGAGGACCGCCGAGGTCCTTCTGCAGCGTTGTGGTGCAGTCATTTGAAGGTTGCAAACTGTCCTAGTTCTCCCCCCCCCACCTGCCCACGATGTTTCGAAAAGGTTGCACTCAGATATCTCTGCAGGTCGAGCCCCATGTATCTTCTCACGCCCTCTCTGAGGTCAGTGGACTGAGACTCGGCAGAACGACCAGATAAGCGTTTCTCCCTTTTCTTGACCGCAGATACAGATGTGCCAAAACGGCCCGGGCTGCAGTCGGGTCACCCTGATCGGTGGCGGCAGAAAATTAGCAAATCAATCATGAATTAAGTGGAAGGTCTGCCGCTGAAGTTTCGGGGTCTCGCTTCTCGTCTTCAGCAAAGTGTTGACGTTCCGGTCGAAGTGCAATAATCGATCGATCGGTCAGCGACGGCGTCTGTGTCCCTCAGATTAAAGCCACGGACAACGGGCGACCCCAGAAGTCCTCCACAGCCCGGTTGCACATCGAGTGGATCCGCAAGCCAACGCCCTCGACAGCACCCCTGCTGTTCGATGAGCCCCATTACAACTTCACCATCATGGAGCACGACAAGGTGGCCGAGATCGTGGGCGTGGTCGCCATGCAGCAGAGCACCACGCCGCTCTGGTTCGACATCATCGGTGAGTCCCGGGGAGGGGGCGTGTTCTGTGTATTTACCCCTCCCCTGGCCCCGCCCCCTCACGCTACACAGCCCCACCCCAGGTACTGTACTCACTGTGCATCGCCAGCCTGTGCCAGTGTCGCGTGCCGCCATCCCATAACCAACACGGCACCCGAGCATGCGGCCGGTCCAGAGCTCCAGAGGCTTAAAGGTATGCAAGCAAAGCCGCGTCGCTTCCGACACGGGTCTCAAACCCGCAACCTTCTAGGGTAAAACGCTCTTATCAAAGCTCCCACGTGATCACATTTTCCTGCCATCTTCTGAAACGTGACATTATTTACGTACATTCGTTCGATGAATGAAAATAGATGTGTCCGTAAAACGTAACTTGACGGTTTAACGCGTAGGCGGCCGAACAGGCCACGATTTAAGTTGTGTTGTATGTGGCCAGTTTTACATCCTCTGCTTTTCCTTTAAAAACCTCAGTACTCCAGAGGTGATGATGCTCAGTAAAGTGTGTTGTACGGTGCTCAGCACTGGCTGTTCCATGCTTTTTTATTAGTTTGTTATTGTATTATATGAGTTTATTATTTATTATGAGTCTATTACTGCTGTTTTTATTTTCGAGGAAGCAGCGGAACTGTGACCGGAGTGACGATACCTTCTGCCTTTGCTTTGGCCTCTCATGCTTGGTTGACCTCCTGTGAATCTTTTCGTTTCCTGCACTTTTCTGCTCAGGCTTCACTTTTTCTTTTTCCTTTTTTTTTGTTTTTTCTCTCCTTGAGTCACATCTCTCCCTCTCTGCCTCTCTCTCTCTCTCTCTCTCTCTCTCTCTCTTCCTCACCCCTTCTCTTCCCTCTCTCCTGTCAATGCTTCGCACCTCGAAGGTGGCAAACCTTCCCGGGAGATGTTCTATATTCTGCAGACAGCTTGTGGCAGGAATTGTTCCACAGAAGGTATCTCGGTTCGACCCGAAACTGCATCCGCTTTTCTTTTCCCATCAGCCCGCCTGTGCTACCCCCATCTGCTCTGTGTTCAGTGTCGCTTGCTTTGCCCTTTGACCTTTGGCAGGGGGACAACAGGTCAGTGACCCATGGTGGGAATGTGACTGAAAATTAGACTGTTTGAGCTCCTTTCCTTCTCCAGTACCTTGTGATGTGTGTGTGTGTGTGTGTGTGTGTGTGTGTGTGTGTGTGTGTGTGTGTGTGGGAGAGCAAGCGACTGCAGCACAACAAGGTAATATCCTGCCGTTATGCCCATCATGAGGACACATACAGCGGTGAGAGAAAGTTGGAACTAAAAGGAGCAAATGACACATAAAAATGTCTTTGCTGGACATATTGATTGATGATTTGATGTCTTTGCTTGGAAAAGTGTGTGAACCTGCAGGATGGACAACTGTGTTCTAGGGTCATTGGGGTCAAATTGGTCAGCTAATGAGAAATTGGACTTGAGTTTGGCTGCTGTAGTCCATCTCTCTATCTATCTATTGGAGAAAAATCAACAACATTTGTCCAAAGAAGCCCAAGATGACGGCTGAGGAGAGGCCGGCATCTCTAGCCTTGGATAAGATCACGAGGCCAGCATAAAGGATCTTGGAAATGTGGGTGCTGAACGTGTGTGTGGGGGGGGGGGGCACCTCCTCTCGCGAATATGCCAGATGCCATCTTGTCCAGGACAGTGTTCTGCAGACCGATGAGGTTCAAGTGGATGTTTGAGTATGAATCTGAAATGTTGAATTTCAAAAGAAGAACCGCAACCCAACTCTGGGGGGGAGGGCAGTGATTTCAGGACCCGATCTGGCCTTCCAGATTGTTCCAGCAAATTGCTCCAGAGGATGTGACTGAATCCATCCATGGGCAGAAGCTCAACACAATGTGGTGTGTGATTCCAGATATAAGCACTACCGACCTACAGACCCGGAGTTTTACACTGCAGGCGATAACTCATAGATGGCAGCACAAAAACATTGGTTTGCTGAGGTGGTTCTGTAAACAGGAGCCGGCGACGTGCCGCCCAGCTGAGGAGTGAGCGAGAAGAAGGGGGGGAGTTTGGGTGAAGTCATGGCTGCTTCACTCAGGTGCCATTAGTCACCAGATGTGATGTTCACACACTTTCCAACAAAGATCAGGGTGATCAATGTGTTCCGTGAAAAAGTGAAACTTTATATCCTGGCTCCTCATCTTATGGACACAGCTGGGACGGGAAATCTGCGCAAAACTCCTTTTATTCATTATTCCAAAGATATTTTGACTGCTAATGTACTTACAGTCAGTAAAAGGTTAACACATTAATAGTAAGATCAATAATTATACACGTGACCCTCAGTTTATTGACTGAGGAGGTTCTGTAAAAACTGGATATGGCTGTAATAAAGACCTTTTATTTCAATATTTTTCATAAACCACGCTAAGATGAAAGCAAATTTAAAACGGCTGAAGATTTTGCACTCCTATTCAGCACCGAGTGCTGACTGGTTCATCTCTCGCACACGCGCAGTGTTATCGATTGCAGCGTCATTGGTCGCGGACCCTGAGGACCGCCGGACACGGTCACTGTAACCCACAGTCCGGTTTTCTTTCGCTGCTCTTTACTGCCATCTATTGGCTTGGTAGGTGAGCGTGAGTTGCGTTTTTCGGACTGCAGGCATTTTTCAGGAAACAGATAACTGCAGAAAATGCAAGTGAAAAAAATGGTAAAATGAGAAGCCAGAGTGTTTATAATCGGCTACAATGTGCACGCAGCCATAACTGTAAAAGTCTCCAACTTTCTCTCGACTGCCACATGCAAGCAGACAGGTTTACTGGAAACTATGTGGTTCTGTTTATTTACTTATTGTTTTGTACCTTTCTGGAATATTTTGCAAAGTGTTCAGACGTCACGTATGTATGCGGTGTGTAAGTGTGTATATATTGCGTATGGCTCACGTTACCCTAGCAAACAATGCCATCCAATGAGGCCTGAATGGACAATTGGGCTCGAGCCCAGGGAATGCTGGGAAAGTCACATTTCCGCCATGCCCCGCCCACTGTGGCGATGCCCGATTAGCCAGACGAGCGGATTAGCGGCGGCACGGGAGGTGTGTGTGCGGCAGCGTGTTGTCGACACAGACAGCGGCTCCGTGCTGAAGCTCTTAATCCACCTGGGGGGTTTTTAGGGTCGCCTGCAGGGGTGGATCATTATAACGAATGACCAGGTGCTTCTGGGTAAACATGGACAGGTGAGAGAGTTCGCCGCTAAAAGCCGTGATTAATTCCAAGTGCCCGGACCTGTCTGTGGGCTCAATTATTCTCCATCACACAGCCATTAACCTTCGGAGCTTCCTGCTCGATCCCCCCGCCGCCGACTCTCGCGTCTCGCAGCAACCAGTCACACCTCCTAATGCGGCCGCGCCGATAAACACACAACGCAAGTCGATTCATACGCTGAGAGGCAGGGGGCATGGGCCGTGAGGGAAGATTGTCCAAGCTGACCTTTGACCTCGGCTTGGGTGTTTTTGCATGATGTTGGGTGTCGGATGTAGGGTGTAGGACAGTTGGTGTTTTGGTATTTATGCGCCAAAGGATGAGTAACATATGAGCCCATGATCAAACGAAAGGCTGGGGCCTGTTTTTGTGGGGTCAAACCCTGCAGGTTTGTCAACAGAGGGCAACAGTCTTGACCAGCCAGTGGGCCTTCAGAAGCACGTCCTTGAAGCGCCCATGTTGACCAGCTTCTGGACCCATCCGGTGTGTGTAGCCCAGTGAAAAAGAGGGAAAAATCATGGGAGCTCTGTGTGTGTGTGTGTGTGTGTGTGTGAGTGTTCTCCACCTCGTGTCATTCATCCATTTGCTCTGGAACTGTCCCCTCTCTGGCCCCGAATGCCGATGCGCTGCTCCCCGCGGAATCTTCTTTAAAGGGAAGGATGTAATTTTGACGTTCAGTGGAGAGTTTAATAGCTGCTCTGTTTGAAGCTCTGCTTCCCTCCCTCAGTAATTTACCGCGTTTGGGTCGCATGCAGAACCGCCCTGCACCGCACTGGAAGTTTCCTGTTGGAGCCCGGCCTGCCGCGCTCCGAGTGGAACCTCGTCCGGATTCTGCTTCTTCTCTTTGACTGTTTTGTGTAAAATGTTTTTTTTTTAAATGAGGTTATTACCCATTTAATGCATTTTAATTTTTTCAGAAGCTGTTGGATACTGTGAACCTTCCTACTTTATGACATTAAACGCTGATGACAGCAAAGGATTTTTGTTAAAAGTGTGAACTCAGTTCAGGGTTTCGTCTCCTGATCCAGTTTATTTTTTATGGAACAAAAACGACACTTTAGGAAATCCAGCTTCGTTCTGGACTGTTAACTTTCGGTCTTGTTTTTGACCTCAAGTCAAAGTTTACAGCCAAGTTCACTTAAAGTATGTGGTGGTGTCTTGGTTTGAGCGGTTAACTGGCAGTCTGATGGTCCTCAGTTTGAATCCCACCCCCTGCTGCTGCCTACCCTGAGTTAACACTGGAAAAAGTATCCAGCTGTTGCATAATGTGCAAACCGACTGTCACGCCCCTGGCTCCGGACTCCGCCCCTCCTGATTCCTGATCACCTACCTGCTTCCTCTTAGGTGGTGCCTATTTAGATCGGCGATTGCCAACAGACCAGTGTGAAGTATTGCCCCATGGTTCATGTGTGTGTACTGAGCAGTTATTCTCCAGTCTTATTTGTTATCGACCTGTACCTGATCTCCGATTTAGTCTCACCCTTTACTGTTTGTCTGCCTGCACCGAGTTGCTTTACTGGACCCGAACCTCGCCTGCCTTATGGCCACGATTTAGGAACGCCCCTTTCAATAAACGGAGTTCATCGCATTTGTGCCTGCGCACGTCTGCTTATTCTCTTCAACGTGACACCGACGTGAGGCCAACTGTCTAGCCCTGTAAAACACTTTATTCAAAGGTGCAGGCTAATAAAACATTTTTATTTATCTAGCAGTGCAATAACAGATGCTGGGATTTGAACCAACAGCCATCAGGATACAAGTCATTTGATGTAACTGTACTGAGAGTAAATGATGTCTCATCATCTGAACAGCAGCACCTTCTTCTCATACACCGAGTGTGTGTGTGTGTGTGTCTGTGTGTGAGACCGACACCTCAGGCGGGGGCCTCGTTCTGGTCGATGGCGGAAGCACACAGAGCCTCAGTGCCACAGCCGACCCGCAGTCACACTACCTTAATTCCACTCGGCGCTGTAATCGGCGACGGCCCTGTAATTTACTTATTTAAATCAATTTGTGTTGCGAAAAGTGGCACCACTGTTTAATTAAGTTTGGTCTTGGCGGTTTAATTTCGGAGACAAGCACATTCTCAGCTGGATCTAAATTGACACACTTGCTGCTTTAATTGTTTCCTCAAAGGTTCTCCGTGAGTTAATTGTCGCTGTAGATGGGAAATTAGCATAGGTGCTGTGTTTCTGTGGGGCGTGCGGGGCCGTGGAGGGGGGGGTAGGTGGGGAATCTACAACGTCTTGATTACAGCCTGAAATTTAAACCTCATCGAGAGGAGAGGTAAAGCAGCAGGAGCATGTTGTCTACACACTTCTCACACACACACACACTCGGCCTCCCTTTTGGACTTTGCAAGGTGTGTGGGTGTGTATAGGAGCCTGAACCCCCCCCCCCCCCCCCCCCCCCCCCCCCCCCCCCCCCCCCCCCCCCCCCCCCCCCCCCCCCCCCCCCCCCCCCCCCCCCCCCCCCCCCCCCCCCCCCCCCCCCCCCNCCCCCCCCCCCCCCCCCCAACTGCCTACACGCAGCTGGAACAGTGGTGTCCTCAGACATCACGTGGCATCTTGCTCCTCCGATGGGAGATGGTGGTAATTAGAAGACCTTCCAGAAAGTTCCCTAATTTCTGCCACTGCCCCCTGTGAGTGTGCTGGTTGTTGTGGCGCTCGTGTCACTACACATCTATCATTTACTCTTATCATTCTTGGCGGTGATGTGTGGACGGTGACTCGGATGCCCTGATGGGGGCGCCGGCAGGTCCGGTGTGAGCTCTCTGCAGCTTGTTGGGGAGGTGAACATCCAGGACCTCGATGTAAACATCTACAGGTGTGTGTGTGTGTGGAACTGGGGGGCTACATCTCTGCTCAGCTTTCGGAGGCCCCCATTAGCACCTGCCTGCCCTGGAGTCCGCAGCAATGAGTGCAGGAAGCTCTTATGCATCATGGGTAGCGATAACGCGCCGCGGTGGAGACGCGGCAGAATCGGTGCTGTGGCGGGATGAGCGCCGATAAGGGCCTAATAACAGCGCTGAATTGGCGCGGGTTCCACTCTCTCATCAGATAGAGGGCAGGAGAACTTTCGCGGCAGCTAATGAAAGCAAGGAGCTGTATCACCGTGTTAGCACGGCTTATCGGCGCCGGTGGCGGGGCATTCATCAGCGGCGCGTCCCCGAGCGTCCGTCCGTCCTCAGGTCCCGAGAACGTTTATCGTCAAGCGGGAAACAGCCGTTCTTTGAATTCTTCCCACGCGCTTTTACTGTGCTCCTCTTTGTTTCCGGAATGTTCTCTAGGGCAGATGGTTCGTTCAGCTTTGTTTGGGAGAGAGAGGGGCTCCACATTGTGTTGTGTATTTGTGTTTTTTATTTTCATCCCTCACTGCCGTGACCCCCCCCCCCACCACTTGATATTGCCTAGTGCATGACCCCCCCCAGACCCCCATGCTGCAGTGGAGCACTATGTCTCCATGTGTCTCGAACCCCCATCCCTCTGTGTCCCCACCTGTTTGGTCCTTTGCACTCTGTGGTGAGATACCTGTCAGAAAGCGGGAAGGTATACCCCCTCCCTCCCCCCGAGTCCCGCCCCTGTGCAAGCCACCACCCCCCTGTAGATCCCCTGCAGCATGTACCACCGCAGCCGCATGCCGAAAGAGCAAGGAACCCCCCCCCCACCTGCCATGGCCACCGCCAACCTGTACACCTGTCTGGCCCTCACGCAGGTGGCAACTACGACAGCACCTTCGATATCAAGAAAGGAGTGGGAACCATCGTGATCGCAAAGCCGCTGGACGCCGAGCAGCGATCCTTCTACAACATGACTGTGGAGGTGACCGACGGCACCAACACGGCCTCCACTCAGGTACCTGCCGGCTCACCTGTGCACACCTGGGTACTGCGGTACACCTGCATCATACACACGTAGGCAGGTGCTTACACAGGCAGACAGACAGACAGACATCCTGCTAATAAACCCCCACAACCTGCTGTGTTTCTCACTGTGTTTGTATTCCACTCCCCTTCTGAGGATCAGCCAGTGTTGGTCATCATTCCTTGTTATTAGTCTAAATGAATGCGCGCCTGTTGGTGGCGGAAAGACCCGGAAGCCCGTGTGCTGCTACAGGAACACAAGACACCTTTAATAAATGGCCTTTCCGCACAACAGACCCCGGAGCTCACATCTGCCAGCAAACGTTTAATGTGTATGATGGATGCCATCGTCGGCTTTTATCAATGAGCGCATCCGGCGCCGTAACACCCAGCTCCATTAATCGCAGCGTCAGCCCCCCTCCTTTCGCGCCGCTTTTCACCCGTCAGGTCCATCGCCGGTCAAGGCCCATGTTCCGGGAGTTTCCACTCACAACTCCGCCTGTTTTCACCTTTTCATGCCTCCGCGCTCTGAAAAAAGTTGAAAATTTCATGTGGTTCTGAATCCATTCGTCCGTGCATCCATGATTAATACTCAGTTACACAACAGACACACTGCTGGCTATTTAGAGGGACCCATGCACCTGAGACACTTATCTTTGGACTGAGGGAGGAAACCCACAAAAACAGGGCAGAATATGCAAACTGTGCCTAAGGGGGATTCAGACCCATATCTGACCCTACAGTCCAGGAGCTCTGAAGGACCCACTGTGCCGCCCTGATTCCCAATCGATGATATGAAATATGGAGGAAGGCGGAGGGGTGTGAGGTTGCGACCTTCCTCACCTTGTTCCTTCTCCCTCTCAAGGCCTTATGAAGCCCTGAGGAAACGCGTCGGTGCTCCTGTGCACCGTCGAGACAGGGTGCGGGCACCGAGCAGAAGCCCCTCCGGCGGCGCAGATCAACAAACAGCAGGGTGAGGGAGGAAACGTGGGTGCAATGCTAAAGAGAAACTACTGGAAAATCGGGCCTGCTCAGAAGTTCCACCAAAAGCCACTGCCCCCTGACGCGCGTCTGGCCAGTAGACGGACACTCGGCAGGGTCCAAGATGGGGTCCAAGCTGGTTGGAAACCCCCGGCGGTATCTCCCCGCAGTCTGTCCAATTAAAGCACCGGCCCTTTGTTCTCCGACCCGGAGAAACCAACTATTACAGGAGAAACAAAACATAAGCAGAATTACTCCGAAGGCATCGTGCTGACTAACGGGGGACCGTCCCACTGCCACAGTAATGTTACGTTAATAGGAACGGAGACACGGTGGACGCTGCCATCTGACTGGACCCAGGAGAGATGATTTCTGGAGAAATACTATCTGAAAATAGACTGACATGTAGGCATCAGAACTGAACTCCAGTCATGAGTTCAGTGTCATTCATTTATTATACTCATCTGACAAAAATAACACTGTTAGATAAACAGCTTTACACTGATTTACCCATTTATACAGCAGTGGGATTGGAAGCGTTAACCACTGCGGCACCTGCTGGCTCAAGTTTACCACCATACACAGTTTGATGGGCTTTGTACCCCTAACATGTGGGGTACACAGACACAGTGGAAGGACATGAATTCAGAACCCGGATGCTGACAACTGGAATCATGTCCTAAAGATGATTTTGTTTGTTTGTTTGCCCTTCATTGGACCACACATGGACAGGGGGTGGTCCTTTGATGATGCTCTTGTAGGCTCTCTCTCACTCACTCTCACTCTCACTCACTCACTCACTCATTCACTATCTCTCTCACTCTCTCTCACTCTCTATCCCTCTCTCTCTCTCTCTCTCTCTCACTCACTCACTCACTCACTCACTCTCTCTCAGATTGTTGTGCTTTATTAGGAGGAAAAATGTTCACTTGTGTTGCCAAAGCAGTTCAACAGCAACACTGAGAAAAGCAGCGACATAGATCAATATAATAATAATAATAATACTAATAATAATTGTGTGTGTGTGTGTGTGTGTGTGTGTGTGTGCACACGCAGTCACCCCTCATCCCTCTCATCACGGCAGACGTGTACATAATGAGCTGCTGCTCTCTCTGTGAAAGATAACAAGTCCCGGATTCAAACGAATGGGCCTCCGTGAAAGAGGAACCAGTCCTCCTGAAGGGGCCCAGAAATGAAAGTGTGCGGCGGAGCACAGACGTACGCCTCACAGTCCCTCACACAGCAGCTTCCCACTCGGCGCTAATTAACGCTCTGCTCCAACTTCCCACGACGCGCCCCGGAACCGGCTTTCATCGGGTCTCCTCGTCCTCCCCGCTTGCCGGGGCTCTTATTAACAAGCTGCATCGATGACCTCGGACTGCGACTAACTCTTACTTCTAAACATACAAACTTATAAGTTGATTTGGGTTTATTTTTGAACAAACGTTCCTAATGGAAATAACGAGGGGTTAATAACGCCACCGGCGACATTATGCTAATGAGGCCTCTCGTCTGTTTGTGTGATCGATGACTTATTAAAACGCCTTTTGTGATCCGTGTTTGACGTCGTGGTGGAGGATGTAGGTCGTTGCTCTAATTACACGGGAGGGTGGTCCAGCCCCCAGCACTGCTGGTGGTCCGAGTGGCTCCGTCACCCACCTCGGGCTCCTCGCGGCCCATCTTCACCACCACCTCACCACCTCTACTCCTCATCCTCTGCCATCTCCGTCCTTTGTTTTCACCGACTTCCTTTTTCGCAGCTCCTCTCTTCCTTCTGGCTGATTTAAATCTCCAACTGTCTGACGAACCCAGTTGCCCCTTGGGCTGGAGGCTTACCCGGGACCCCTGGGTTTACCGACGGTCAGTCACCCAACCACACACACACACACACACACACACACACACACACACACACACACACACACACACACACACACACGCGCGCGCGCGCCCTGTCCCAGCTTGGCGTCCAGTCACACACGGCAAGGGGTGAGTCATCGTTCTGAAGCGGCTCTGAGGCAATCCTGTTCTGGATTTCGAGCTTAATTGGACCCGCCTCGTTCCGCCTGAAACAAAAGATTTGCGGCGCCATTGTCTACAGACATGAATCACCCGGTCGGCGGCCATTGTGCGTCTCCGTTTCACGGCGGCCAAGTCCATTTGTGCAAATGGGCACGTTGGCACCGCGGCCCCGTTTTCACCGGCTTCCAGCTTGGAGCCAAAGCGCTTGCAGATGGAGTCCCTACATGTCCGCTTTGTGGGAAACCGAAACTTCCCAAAAAGAGGAGGACAACCACTGTCGTTGTCTTAAATGTAGCCCGGCTCAACACGTTAGACCTCACTCCTTATGCAATAAAGCCGCTCGCTCCTGCAACGGCCTCTCGGGAGGACACTCGAGTTCGTTTCTGAGTTGGCGTGTTATTATTTCCGCGCCTCTTTTCTCCTGAACCACTCGGCCCCCTGATCTGCCGTCTGCGGGATGTAGCTCGGTTATGTAAAAATCATGAATGATATTTCTGCAAAGGAAATGACTGCGATCCAGACGCCCACAGACATGTTCTAGCGTATTCTGTGGGATGTGTGAACTGCACCAGATGCCCTCGCAAACTATTCCTCCTTCTCAGAAGATCGCTTTGCTCCCAAACTGGGACTTTCATTACCTGGTCAACAAGCCATCCTCACATGCGTGTCCCCATGTGACCCCACAGGTGTACATCACGGTGCTTGACAACAATGACAACGGGCCCGTCTTCTCTCAGTCCACATACGACGTCACCATCTTGGAGGACACCCCACCCGACACCGAGGTGGTCCAGGTGCTGGCCACCGACCGGGACGAGAAACATCGGCTCAGCTACTCTATCCACAGCACCATCGACCCGGCCAGCATGCGCAAGTTCCGCATGGACCCAACCACCGGAACCATCTACACCACCGAGAGGCTGGACCACGAGGCGCGGTCGCAGCACGTCATCACTGTCATGGTCAGTGCGCTCCGTGGGGGGTCTGGTCGCAGCACAACATCTCTCAAACCTTCAGTTTGCAAGCTGATCTTCAACTGTGGACCTTCCGGGGTTGCAGCTCCATATTTGTTCTAATAAAACGTTCATGCAGAACTAAATATCTTTTCCACGATGACATACCGTGGTAGATAATCAGCATTACAACGACTTGCCCATTTGCACCGCAGGAACAGCGTAAATGCTTCAGGGTAGGACCATGATGAATGGAACTAGAGCAGGTAGGGAATTCCAACCTCGGGGGGGGGGGGTTTAGTTCAGGTAAACCAATTAACGAGTTTGTCATTCTTTTAAGTCGCGCAGAATAAATTCCAAGGTGGCGATGAGTTTTCACACCGACTTCTCTCCAGCCTCCCTGCATCTCTGGCGCTCGATCACAGGAGCCGTACTTGTGTCGGTATTCTAGACACACAATGATAAATCCCATTCCCTCATTAAATTCCGCTCTCCGACGAGGGGGGGTCTGTCAGACTTTTTATTCCGTAGCTGAAGGGGACAGTAATAACCCCTGATAGAATCGGCAGCGATTAGCATCTTCTGTTATACTGCATAAAAAATGAGGAGGGCTTGTGTTTGTTGATTTCGTCTGAACTTGTGGCCGATAAGCGTCGCGCCGAGACTCAAGCGAGAAAACAATTACACGTGAAACGTGGTTGAACCAAAGACTCTGCTGTTCGTCTAATTGATTTTGTAGGACGTAAACAGAAAGAGAGAGAAGAAATAAGAGTGTTTGCAGTATTTGTTGCAAGGGAACTTCTTGAAAGTCCAGGTTTATATGAACATTGGTGGGTTTTTTTATTTTCTTCTACCTCCCCTCTATTTGAGTTGCAAAGTTGGAATTAGCAGAGTGTTCGGCCGAGTCATTTCACACCGCTGATCCTTTATTTTTTAATGACGGGGTAAGGAGCACCGTGGTAAAATATTTATAAACACAGATGCTGAGGACAGCTTTGTGGAGTGATCGAGAAGGCCTCCGTTCGGATCCGTTATGGAAACACAGGCTATTTTCAGGGAAACGTCTCACATGGTGCAGAACATAATCGCTTCTTCCCTCCTTTATGGCTTTTCGTTTGGCGGGGCATTTTTCACAGCCTCGCGTGGGGGAGTAAATATGAATCTCAACAGGCTCCTGTGCGGAGGGAGCAGACGGCCGCGTGCAGGAGAGCGGTGCGCTCCAGGTGACGCCTCGTCCCGTCTGCCCGGTGACGCCTCACTTTCTCTGTGACCAGGTGAAGGACCAGGAGTTCCCTTACCGCAGGAACCTGGCTCGCGTCCTCCTCGATGTGGAGGACGCCAACGATCACGCGCCATACTTCACCAGCACGCTGTACGAGGGCTCCGTGTACGAGTCCGCCGCCGTGGGCTCCGCCGTGATCCAGGTGACCGCGCTGGACAAGGACAAGGGTGACAACGCGGAACTCATCTACTCCATCGAGGCAGGTGAGAAGGGCGGTCAAACTGGAGGCTGCGCATGTTAACATCTCTAACACAAAAGGAATTCCATCAATATTGCGACGTTATTATTTGTGCATCTGTCGCTTTTCTCCAAAGCTACTTAGAACTTTTGGTTTGGACACGAAGGTACTGATTTAAAAAATGTACACACGCTTACTGCATCAGTTCCGTCCTTGGTCCCCAATCAAGGGTACTACGGCGGCTGGGCTGGGATTCAGAATCCAACAACGGTTCTAACCACCACACCCCCTGCAGCCCCACTTAGCAAGTGCGGTCAGATCATGTCTGATGTCAGCGGCGTCCTGTGTTTTGTTTGTTCCTTACAGGAAACACAGGGAACACTTTCAGGATAGAACCGGTTTTGGGCATCATTTCTGTCGGTCGAGAGCTGGACATCACGACTTTCGGCCACTACGTTATCACGGTCAGGGTGATGGACAACGGTACCCCTCCCTTGGCCGCGACCACCATGGTGCGCATTACGGTCACCCTGTCCGACAACTCGAGCCCCAAGTTCCTGCAGAAGGAGTACCAGGCGGAGGTGAACGAGAATGTGGCGGTGGGCACCTCCATCACCACAGTGAGCGCCGTCAGCCAGTCCACCGTGATTTATGACATAAAGCGGGGCAATGCCGAGAGCAGGTTCCGAATCAACCAGTACACAGGGGTCATAACAACCCAGAGAGCCCTGGACTACGAAAGCACAGCCTCGTACATCTTGATCGTTCAGGCGTCAAACATGGCAGGAATGGCTTCCAACATCACCGTCAATATTCAGGTGGTGGACGAGAACGACAACCCTCCCGTTTTTCAGCAACTTCGGTACTTTGGGAGCATCAGCGAGGCCGCACCCGTGAACAGTGTGGTTTTGAGTGCCGACAACAGCCCCCTGGTCATAAAAGCAACAGACGCTGACCGGAACCAGAATGCTCTCTTGGTGTACCAGATCGTGGAGGACACTGCCAAAATGTTTTTCACCGTTGATTCCAGCACGGGATCCATACGGACCATCGCCAGTTTAGACCACGAAACAATTTCTCATTTTAAGTTCCACGTGCACGTGAGAGACAGCGGCAAACCCCAGCTGACTGCCGAGAGCCCCACCGAGGTGACCGTCCAGGTGATCGACACCAATGACTCTCCTCCCAGGTTTTCCCAGGACCCATATGAAACCATACTGCTGCTCCCTACCTACGTTGGAGTGGAGGTGCTCAAAGCGACAGCGACAGATCCTGACCTTAATGTTCCCACAGAACTGACCTACTCGCTCGTGGATGGGAACTTGGAGCATTTCAGCATAGATTCCTCCAGCGGCATCCTGACCGTGAAGAACAACAACTTCTCCAAAGACCGTTTCAGGTTTAACGTGAAGGTCTCTGACGGTAAATTCTCCAGTATGGCACTGGTTATCGTGGTGGTCAAAGAGGCCATGGACAGCGGTCTGTTTTTCACAAGCAAACTCTATTCCACCTCTATCCAGGAGAACATCACAAACATCACCAAGGTGGCAGTAGTCAACGCTGTGGGACACCGCCTCAATGAGCCATTAAAATACAGTCTGCTGAATGCTGGGACAAAGTTCAAAATCAAATCTACCTCTGGAGTTATAGAGACCACCGGGGTCCCGTTTGACCGGGAGGAGCAGGAGTTCTATGAGCTGGTCGTGGAAGCGAGTAGAGAGCATGACCGCTTGAGGGTCGCAAGGGTGGTTGTGAAAGTCCAGGTGGAGGACATCAATGACAACGCCCCGGTGTTTGTGAATCTTCCCTACTATGCAGCCGTCCAGGTGGAGGCTGAGCCTGACTCCTCCATATTCCGAGTCACAGCTGTGGATCGGGACAAAGGCATCAACGGGGAGGTGTCTTATTTTTTAAAGGACGACTACAGGCACTTTGAGATCAACCGACTCACCGGCGAACTCCATCTGAAAAAGGCTTTTGAGTCGGACCTGTCGAACGTTGAGTACGAGGTCGTTGTGTACGCCACAGACGGCGGCCACCCCCCCCTCTCGACCGCAGTTGAGTTCCCCATCACCGTGGTAAACAAAGCCATGCCGGTGTTTGACAAGTCCTTCTACGCGTCGTCAGTCCACGAAGACGTTGTGGTCCATACTCCGATTCTGGGCATAAACGCCACCAGCCCCGAGGGCCAAGCCATTATCTACACCATTGTGGACGGGGATTTGTCCTCGCAGTTCAGCATCGGGTTTGACACGGGCATCATTAGTGTCATTAACCCGTTGGACTACGAAATCAACCCATCGTACAGGCTGATCGTGAGGGCAACAGACTACCTCACCGGAGCGCGAGCCGAGGTCGACGTCGACATAACAGTTGTGGATGTGAACGACAACCCTCCTGTGTTTGAGAAGATGTTCTACAAAGCCGTCCTGTCAGAAACCTCCATGATCGGTACCCCGGCTCTACAGGTGGTGGCAAAGGACAAGGATTCAGAGAAAAACAACGTAGTACGGTACCAGATTTTCTCCAGCGTATACAACAGCACAGATTATTTTCACATCGACAGCAGCAGCGGGCTCATCCTGACAGCTCGCCTACTCGACCATGAACTCATTCAGGAGTACAATTTTATTGTCAGGGCGACCGATAATGGCTTCCCCCCGTTAAGCAGCGAGGTGTCTGTTTCGGTTATTCTGAATGACATGAACGACAACTCCCCGGTATTCAACCAGCTGCTGTACGAGTCCTACGTAAGTGAACTTGCGCCAAAAGGACACTTTGTGACCTGCGTCCAGGCGTCGGACGCAGACAGCTCTGACTTTAACAAGCTTGAGTACAGCATACTGTCTGGGAATGAGAAGATGAACTTTGTCATGGATGGAAAATCAGGGATCATCACCCTTTCCAACCACCGTAAGCAGAGGATGGAGCCTGTGTACAGCCTGAATGTGTCTGTTTCGGACGGCGTGTTCACCAGCACCGCTCAAGTGCACATCAGAGTACTCGGCGCAAACCTGTACAGCCCCGTCTTTAGCCAGAACGTCTATATCGCAGAAGTTCGGGAGAACGCCGCTGTGGGCTCCAAGGTGGCCCAGGTGAGAGCGACCGACGCGGACTCGGGGCCTTTTGGCCACATAACCTACTCGTTTGTAAATGACCTCGGTAAGGACCAGTTCAGCATCGACAGCAATGGTCAGATCACGACTCTGGAGAAGCTGGACCGTGAGAACCCATCAAATAAAGACCTCGTTTTGACCATTATGGCCCTGGACGGTGGCGGCAGGGCTTCCTACTGCACAGTCCGGGTGATTCTGGTGGATGAGAACGACAACGCCCCTCGGTTCAGATCAGTGGAGTACAGGGCAAGTGTCAAATCTGATGTTGGCAAAGGATTTTTGGTCACCCAAATTCAGGCCTATGACCCAGATGATGGGGCCAATGCCAAGGTGACCTATTCTCTTTACAGTGAGGCCCACGTCCCTGTGGTGGACATACTGGAGATTGATCCAGACAATGGCTGGATGGTCACAAAGGGCAACTTCAACCACCTGAAGAATTCCATCTTGTCCTTCTTTGTGAAGGCTGTTGATGGTGGGATACCCGTGAAGCACTCCTTGGTGTCGGTGTACATCCACGTCTTGTCACCTGAGAACCCCATCCTCTCCTTCACCCAGCCCCAGTACTCCTTCACCATTCCTGAAGACACTCCCATTGGAGCAGCATTGGGCTCCATCCATCTGGCATCTGCTCACTCTGCCTTCTTCAATATCATCAGTGGAGAGACAGGGGAGAACAACCAGGACGCCATCTTCGTGGTGGAAAGGGACACGGGGGTCATCAAGCTTGACAAGCCCCTGGACCACGAAGCCATTGACACCTACCGCTTCAAGGTGTCTGCTACAATGAAGCAGGCAAGGATGGACTCTGTTTCCATTGTGGATGTCGAGGTGAAGGTCCTGGACCTCAACGACAACAGGCCTTCTTTTGAAACAAACTCTTACGAGGCAACCGTCATGGAAGGGATGCCCATCGGCACAAGAGTTATACAGGTGCGAGCCTCGGATCCTGACTGGGGTGCCAATGGCCAGGTCACATATAGTATGGCGCCCGCCTCAACCCCAGAAGCTGAGCAGAGCGCAGACATGTTCACAATCGACAGCAATACAGGCTGGATCTCCACCCTCAAGGAACTGGACCACGAGGCCCACAAATTGTACAGCTTTGCCGTGGTGGCCTTGGACCTGGGGGAGGCGCTGTCCCTCTCCTCCACCACCACGGTGTCTGTGATCGTCACGGACGTCAACGACAACCCACCAACCTTCGTCGAGGACTACTACCGGGGCCAGGTGAGGGAGAGCGACCCCCCGGGGGAAGTGGTGGCAGTGCTGCAAACGCGAGACAAGGACAGCTCCGAAACCAACCGCCAAGTGAGCTACCACATCACAGGTAGGAGCTGCTTGGATCCCATCTTCACTACCACTGAGAAGCTTAATAAAAGAAATGTGTTGTCCTCTGGCACAAAAGCAGCAAATTCAGTGCCTGGGGGACATATAAATAAATGAAATAAGGTTTTTTGAGTTTCATCGCCACGATATCGATTTACGCATCAGAAATCCTTCGGTGCAAACAGTAATGAAAAAAAATCCAATAACAGCTTAATGCAAAACTTTCCTTGTAACAAACTTGAAAGCTACTGAGCTGGAGACAGAGATCTGTAGGTTTTGGAGGGAAAAAAATAATTTGTTTATTTGCCAAAAGACTGAGTTCCAGTCTTAATCTTTTAGCCAGAAGAGGTCTTGTTGGAAAGGAACAGTTGCGCTTACTGAAGGAAAGGCATTAAAAACCTTTTTTTTCTTAGGATACGGTACATGAGGCACAGCCCTGGCTCACGTCGTTCCGGATTATTTGGAAACAGACGCCGAGATGGGGCGAAAGCCCTCGTACATGTTCTGAAGCATGACGGAGAGCCCATTTTCTGACAGTTAACTGATGCCGTTCTCTTTTCTCTGAGTTTAAATTTGGACCATTTTCTGCGCTGCCTCCTGCCTCTTAGACCCGGCAGGCTGGTAAATGACTCGTTTTCGAGCTGCTCGCAAAGAGCCCGACAGTTGGGCATCAAGCTTATTTAGACGAACGGGAGGGCGTTTTTTCCGCTGTGTCGTGACCTAGCTGTGCTCCTCGGGGTGGGACGATGCTCATTCTTATACGAACTGCGTTCGCATTTTGTGCATAGCGTGTAGTTCCTCGGCGAGACTTCAAGGAGAAGAGCTACTCCTGAGACACAGGCGAGGTGTTGCTGGGAGAAGAAATGAATAAATAAACAACATGCATATATTGCATGCATGAAATACGAGGTTTAACTAAAAACGGTAAGTCCTGCACAAGGGCTAGTTAATAATTTACGACGGCGTGTAATGGCTCGGCACGTTGCGCAAATCACGAGCAGACGTGATTAAAAAACACTTTGCGACGACTTCAAACCGCTGACGCGTTTTTTTTTTTTTGTCACGCCAGGTAAGCATTTTTCAAAACATAGCATCCTTGACAGTTATTAAAAACGCAGAGCTGTGGACCCGCAGATAGGGAATGTTTTCAGGAGCCTTTAAAAACACAAGTCCACGCTCTGCATTTTATGAAGCCTGTCAGAAGTGATAAGTGCTTTTTTTCCCCACCCCCTTTACGAATTTTCATAAATATTCCACGGAAAGCTCGTTTATGAGTCCCAGGAATGCTAGAGGTGGACGCTGACTCGGCAAAAAATCAGATGCATAACCGATGAGCCCCGGTCATAACTTTACCAAGTTTGCGAGCGTAGAAACTGCAAATTAGGGCTTTGACGGGTGTGTAGGAAATGGAGGGTGTATGAGGACACTGAAAGAAGGTTGTCCGTTGTGTCAGGGTCCAAGGAGAGCAACAGTCCAAGGTGGTGCTGTGGGAGCGTAATGGCTGGAGCATCACCTTCTGCTGGATGGACCTGAGTTTGAAGTCTACTTCTCGGTTTAGGTACTTGACCTGAGTTTACAGTTCTGACACACCGCTTTATAAGTGGGTAACTATTTTTAAAGCTGACTGTCTAACACTGCAAGTCACCTTGGAATTGTTGGCGCCCCCGCTCACTGCTGGTGGAAGCAAGTGGCAGGTTTTCAGTCTGAGAGCTTCCCAGCCCCCTGGGATAGTGAAGGTTGAGGAGCTGCCAAAAAGTGTCACAAGTGTTTTGCGGTGCCAATGACCTGTTGACAAAGCAGAAGGGGATAAAGGAAACTAACCAAGATGGTGTTCTGAAGATGTTCCAGCAACTGCTTCATGAAGAATTTCAGGGGGGTAAAAAAAAAAACATTTGCTGTATTCTTTGTTAATGAGCCAACCTTCAAATGCGAAATGTTCGGCATTATGGGTAGAACTCCTCCTGGTGTAAGAAACAGTCGCCTTGTCTTAAGCTGCGTAATGAGAGCAGTCTCACTAACAAGGACACAGAAGGTGGAACAATAATAAAAGTCAGTAGAATAAATAAAAACAAGCCGTACTGATTTAACGGGTTTAATGAATTCCCAGCCACATGTTTTCTTAATGTCGCGTCTCTAGCTGTTTGTGCTGAGAAGATGAACCAGTCTGAACGGCCTTGATCTGCTTCGCAGCTTGAGAGCATCTAGCACTGTCTTCTTCACCAAGATCAGAGTGCAGTGCAGCACAACTGAAGAAAAGCATGAAAAAGAACTTGCCTTCTGTACTTTTAGTTCACGTTGTCCTGGAAGCCTGGCTTCTACCCACTGTTTTTAAATCTAAGATAGTATCTTGTTATTACTTTCCTCCTATCTTCTGCCAGGATGGAAAAACACCTTTATACTTAATCGGAGTCTGAGAACAAAAATCGGGCTATCCCGATTTTTCACAGATTTTACAATTTCAAAGCGTTGGCCAGCTAGCTGCGGTTTCACTACTGAACTTGACGTGACAAATTGGGAGCTAAACAGATGCAACAAAAAACACGAGATGCTCATAAATGATGCTGTGCTTTTTTGGAGGCATCACAGCTAAGCTAAGAAGGAGCGGGATCTCCCCGCGGGGTTGGCGGCCTTTTTAGATCCTCTCTGTTTGCTTTGCGGCGTCGACATCGCGTGTTAGCCAACTACCGATTTCAGTTACGCAAAAAAAAAAAAAAAAAAAATTTACGTTGAGATGGATGTGTTCCGACTTCTGGAGGGCCGCGGTGCGCATTCATGCCAACTTCCCCCGTGTGTGTGTGTGTGTGTGTGTGTGGGGGGAGGGGAAGCAGTTTGACTGTAAAAACGTTCCCCCTGACCCTCCCAGCTGCAGGAAACCCATAGCACAGCCGCTAATCCTGTATAGCCGCATCCAGGTCTTTTTGTGCCTTCAATGAAAGTTGATACGGCAGAGCACTAATCTTGGGGGACATGCCGCAGGTGGCCTACCTGTGACGGGTGTGTGTGGATTGCTTCCTGGCTGCACCGGTGAGATGGGGGGGGGGTCTAGATTATTCTGAGAGGCAAAAAGAAAAGTGGGCCCCTGCAGCTGTGTGCAAGGTGCAGCCCGGACAAGCGGCACGAAAACACGCCTCGGTTCCGCTTTTCTGTCCAATTGACCCCCCCCCCCACTCCCATGCCCCCCTTTTTGTTCTTGTCTCCATCGCTGCTATTGTGTCCTCAGATGCCCTTTTCATTCGCCCCCGGAGAGGTATTTACTCAGTGTGAGAAACAGGGCCCGGTTACTCTTGCTTCCTCGGGTGCTGAACATCTCCATGGCGTCACTTACCGCGGTGCCTGTGCGCATATAAACTGGTTGCCATAGCGATCGCAGCCATCGCAGGTCCTTGGTTCGAGTCCCACCTCACATCGTCGTGCTGTCAATCAAGGTGCTTAGCCTGGATTGAGACAGTAAAAATGACCCAGCTTTACAAACAAGTGAATTCGTGTCTAAGTAGCTTAGTGTAAAAAAAACACCTCGCATCATAAGGCCTCACCTGAATAGTAGCAACGATATTAATATTAATAATACTAAAGTAAAAGCCCTAGAGTGAGTGAATGTCTTTCTTTATCAGCATGTGGGCCCAATCCTGTTTACCTGAGCCCCCTAAAAGCAGGTTTATCTTTAACACGGGAAGCGCGAGAACCACCGGCATTTACGTCGCCCTCCTCCGAATCAGGCGAGGGACCCGAATGTCACCGTGTGACGCTGCCACATACGTCGGTTTTGTTGTGATATCTGCCCCTTCTGAGCCGGAGCGGTGGGAAATGGCAGCTGTGTAATCTGCACGGCATCTTTCCCCTCAACTCAGACCACCTGTTTGGCAGTGTCGTGAATGACACAAGAAAGTGAGGTCAGTGGCATTTCCCATCACCCCCCGTCCAGCCTCCTCTTATCCCCGCCGCAGTTAATAACCGCGCTTATCTCCGGGCGCCTCCTCTTTCAACAGGACGAGATGCCAGCGCCTGTGTCTGGCATGTTAGATATTTGTCCGCGAGGACGGGATGTGCGCAGCGCTAGCGCTGCCCAGAGGGCCCTCTCGTCTCTCCCCAGAGCCGTCTGGGGTAATGAAATTGTCTTGGCAAAGTGGCCCGTGGCGAATCACGGTCCCACAGGGGACAGCGGGCCAAAGCATATGGTCCTCGAAGTCCACCTGGTGTCAGCGACCTGTTAAATCATCACGAAACCGGTTCAGCGTGCAGTTGGCGGGGAGCCTTTTCAAACGCGCACAGAATTCGTACCGCATTTGTAACTCGATTGACGTAAATTAAGCCGGCAAACAGGGGAACCAGGTGCTACTTAGATTATTAATCGCTGGGACAAATTTGGGTCGCAAGTTCAGCAAGTCTGGTGGAATGCTGTTATTCTGCATATATTATTTTTAATAACTTTTTCGCAGGCTGCCCCCCCCCCCCCCCCCCCCCCCCCCCCCCCCCCCCCCCCCCCCCCCCCCGCCCCCCCC
>UFQX01000232.1:60227-76887 GCA_900497675.1 Arapaima gigas | reverse complement strand
GGCGCCCCCCCCCCCCCCCCCACATCTCTGAACACTTAAAACCCCAGGAACCAGGTGAAAGGTCTCTGAGTGTTTCCTACCTTGCCGTGCGCGGCGGGCGGGATGTGGACCTGGGCGCTATTTAAAACTGGCAGTTGAGGACGGCGCTTCGCTGCGCCCCCCCCACAAAAGCAGAGCCCCCAAGAGTGAAACCGTTGCCCTTTACAGCGGAAACAGCTCTAATGTGACAGGTAGACACTTAATAGCGCAGCGACTACAATTACGGAAACCGTGGAAGCCAGAGCAAACATGAAATGTCCTAAAGGAGCTTGTGAGCGTGACTCAAAACAAAGAGGGGAAACATTTGGTCCAAGGCCCACGCCAACACTTGCGCTCTTATTTTATTCGCAGTTAAGCTAAAGTTGGTTTCAAATCAAGTTTTTTCTTAAAAGGTGCTCATTCCAGCTAGAAGCTTTTAGCTGTGTTGAGTCGGTCAGCCGTAGCGACGTCACTGCTCCATCTGCGGCGGCCATTCCTGCCGGTGCTTTCCGCGAAACACGTTTTTGTCTCACTGGGTATGCGTGGCAGACTGGGCCAGAAAGGAAAATGCACGGGGTACCAAATATGGGGCTAAGGAGCCAATTCTTCTATGCGACTCCACCAGGAAAGGGGGGCTATCGCTAACTTTAGCGCAGCCAGGGGGGGGCCCAGCTCTCTCCCCTCCATCTGCGGTCCGGCTGGTGTTTGTTGACGGCGTTTTTATAGAGCGACGCAACATAAATAACAGCGATGGGTAATTACCGAGGAACGGCGCCAAGTTGGGCAGTTTTACTGCAGCCGATAAATCACTGTGTTCATTATGCGAAAGATCTTAATTGATGGTTCAGCTGTTCGTTTAAATGTGAGTTCCAAACAAAACTTCATTTACAATATTTCACGCTAATAACCTTTTGTTGTCACGGCCGGGCTGGGTCCGATCACGCAGAAGTCGAGAAGTTGTTCTGATGAATTCTGGACCTTCTCCATACCACAGAGCTGTTTTAGTGCAACGCTATGTGTGGCATTACCGTCTCGGGCTGTTTGGTATCATCAGAAGGATCCAGATGTAGCAGAATGTGTGCGTGTGTGTGTGTGTGTGTGTGTGTGTGTGTGTGTGTGTGTGTTGATCTAATATGCATATGCCTCCGCTAACCTTTCCCCAGGAGGAAACCCAAAGGGGGCTTTCGCGCTTGGCCTGGTGCAGGGGGAGTGGAAGATGTACGTGAAGCGGCCTCTAGATCGCGAGGAGCAGGACCTGTACCTCCTCAACATCACAGCCAGCGATGGGCTCTTCGTGACCACAGCGGCGGTTGAAGTGACCGTGACGGACACCAACGACAACAGTCCCGTGTGCGACCAGGTCGGCAGTCTGTTCACCCTTTTCGCACACCTTCCCTTCCTCACACACCCTCGATTCCTGGATTGTACCTGTCCATTCTTCTTCTTTCCCGATTCAGAATCTCACTGCTAGTATTTTTCTTTTTTTTCAGGCTCTATACACAGCATCGTTCCCCGAAGACGTTTCTCTAAACAAGGTTATTTTGACAGTTGGCGCCACTGATGCAGACATTGGGTCCAACGCAGAGATTCAGTACTCTCTGTCGGGCCCTGGGGTCGAGGACTTTTACATGGATGAAGACACCGGTAGGTACTGAGCCCTCAGTGTTTGGAGACCATCTGCTTATTAGTGTGAAGCGGATGGCTTAACCTTTTGATGATTTCTCAGTGGGGTACCATGTAGAAAGAAATGCAAAGTCCTGAGAACTGAGCCCTGGGGGACCCCATAACTTGCTTGAAAAAGATTAGATGAGAACGGGGGGGGGGGACCATCCTATAATGTCCTTGTTTCACACATATTCTTTCAATGAGAGCTCTGTGGGGACCAAGTAGATGTTTGAGTGTGAATACGAAAATGTTATTGTCAAGTGCACCGTGGCCAAAAAAAGGTCTACACAGTAAGAAAGTTCCCCCTTCCTGAGGGCAACCTCCGCGTGCTTCCGAAATTCTAATGAATTCAGCCCTTCTTGTTTGAACTGTTTTTGTCAAACTGCTCCGTGGGTTTTATAGAGTAAGCTTATATATTCTCTGTGTTTCAAGCCTCTGTTTCAAGTTCTGCTACCCCTCTATTGAGTCTGGCACATTGCACTGAAAAAGAGATGTGGACTCGGTTCTAAATTGGTTTTTGAAGGGCATGTAGCACCTCATTTGCAAGTTTTATGGGTGCTGGATCCAAAAAGCATGCAAAGGGTAGAGTGTTGCTGCTCTTTTTGAATGTCACTCTGAAGGTCTTCCTGCATAATGCAGTAATGGAGGTGTTAATGGAGGCCCTGCTAAGATGATGGTGTGATGGGTGTGTTTATGTGCTCTTTATATGGGAGTGGAAGGGGAGGCCAGCTGGATGCTGCTGCCAAGACAGAGGAATCCTGGGAATTCATGACTCCTGTCCATGGTCCTGGAGAGGAGGGTGTAAAAAAAACTTGTGGCACCAGCTATTCGTTCATTGATCCTTCGCTGGGGGCCCAGGGCTCACACAACACACCGAGTGTGTTTGCTGTGCGCAGAGCAGAAATGTTACCACTTTCGTTGCCTCCCAGGTGAGCTCAAGACAGCCTCACCCTTGGATCGGGAAAAGACCCCCAGGTACAAGCTAGTCGCCCAGGCAACGGATGGAGGTGGGCTCTTCTGCCGGACGGAAATCACCCTGGAGCTGCTGGACGTAAACGACAACCCACCGGCGTTCTCAGCCCACAGCTACACGGCCAGCGTGTACGAGAACACGGCCACCAAGGCCCTGCTGACCCGCCTGCAAGCCATCGACCCGGACGAAGGTAAGTGGTCGTTCCAGACTCCTGGCGCCAGTCGACGTTCATGCCACAGCGGTCTGGTCTCGGCCACCTTTCAAACAGCACAACAGACCAGGTTTGGCATTTGTTCAGTTCATGCCCATAAGCTGCTGTGTGTTTCGACAGAACTGCTCTTAAACGGATTCGTCACCACTTGGAATGCCGTGTGGTGTTGCTGACGTAATTTTATTCGAAAAACGTTTTGCCTGGGAAGGACAATAAATATTCAGGTGCATCATAAGAAATTCCCATCAATCCAGTTTAACTGACAGTCTGGCAACGGTCACGGTTCAGACCGAAATTTGCAGGAACCGGAACAGTTCTCTGTATAGCGGTGATTTGTCAATAATCGCATCGGATGGCAGAGCATGTCTTAACCAATTGCGAAAGCACTTTGAACGTGAGCCAGACCACTTCTTAAAGGAGGAGTACGCGAGTTCAAGGCAGAGCGGTTTGGACACTCGACAATATGCAAACGCGGTTAAATAGAGCTTAGCGTCTTCGGGGTTATTGCCCCGCAGTGAGGTGGGCGGCCGCCGAGTGCCTGGGCCACGCTCCTCCGCCGCGAGATATTTCATTACCACAACACCCTTCGTCTCCCTGCTTCCCTTTGTCTTAAGCAGGACTTAAAGGAAGGAAAACGAGAACTCTTTGGAGCCCCTCGGCGCAATTTAAAAGTGTGGCGGCACACATTTCACAAGTCAGTAGTTTCCTCATGAAAATGTCCCCCTAAAGCTAATGACACTGATGTAGCTGCTGTTGGAGACGGGGTTCCTGGGAGGCGTAGGAAAGGTACTGCATCCCGGTTTTGAAAGTCTAATTTCTCACAAAAGGCGTGAAGCCAAACTGAGCAGGGAATGAAACGCGGATCACTCTTTAAATAGGAGAAATAAATCTGTGCACAGCACAAATTACTATTGCGTTTTTGGGCAGCAGGGGGGCGCGGTGGCTAGTGCTCTGCCCGTCACAGCCGGCTCCTGTAAGTGCAGAATAGTCACCATTACTGCCCGGAGAAGGACCTCCTTAAAAAGGGTCAAGGTGCTCTAATTCAGGGGTGTCCAGCCTTTTCTGTCTGAGGGCAACAGCGGTAAAAATCGCAGTATGCAACAAACTTTAAACGTTCAAATGTATTAATTGTCCTTTATATATAAAGCGGTGGGCCAAACACTGATCACCCCAGAGGCACTTACAGTCAGAAGGTCCTGGGCTTGAGTCCCACTCTTGCTGTAGGACCCTCGATTGAGGTACTTACCCTCAACTGATGCAGCAAAAATGACCATGCTGTATAAATGGGTGAAAAACTGTGTGCAGCTTAGTGCAGAAGTCTTTATGTTTTATGTTGCTCTGAAGGACTGCGGCACAGAAATGATTAAATAAAAACGTCCGTACGAGTTGAAAGTAGCATTTCCACGTTTGCCTTTTATCAGTGAGGCAAGACGGAAATGAGTGAATGTGAAGCTGGCAGCTGTCATTGGTAAGCAGCCCTCGCTCGTCTCCACAGGTGTCAACCGGAAGGTTGTCTACTCCCTGGTGGACTCCGCCAACGGCTTCTTCTCCATTGACAAGTCCTCGGGGGTCGTGGTGTTAGAGAACGTCCTGGACCGGGAGGTGCAGTCGTCCTACAACATCACGGTGCGCGCCTCAGACCAGGGCGAGCGGGTCAAGCTGTCCTCCCTGGCCCACATCACCATCACGGTGCTGGACATGAACGACAACCCGCCCGTGTTCGAGCGGCGTGACTACCTGGCCACCGTGCCCGAGGACGTGCTGCTGGGGACGGAGGTGCTGCGCGTCTACGCCGCCAGCAAGGACATCGGCACCAACGCCGAGATCTCGTACAGCATCCGCTCGGGCAACGAGCACGGCAAGTTCCACATCCACCCGCTGACAGGTGAGCGCTGCATCTCGCCGAACTCATCAGCCGGAGCACGCTTATTAATTATTAACACATCACCAGAAAGTAGCTGTTGCTTTCATCTCCGGCTCTACGTTGTCCTCCCGAGTCTTTACACAACCGCTCTGGAACTGTCTGGCCTACAACTCCTTTGCAGGTGTCATCACAGTCTCCAAGGCTCTGGACTTTGAGACGTGCAAAGACTTCTTCCTCACGGTGGAGGCCAAGGATGGGGGGACTCCGCCCCTCAGTGCGGTTACCACGGTGAACATCAACCTGACGGACGTCAACGACAACGCGCCGATGTTCAGCCGAGACGTCTACGCTGCTGTCATCGGCGAGGACGCCACCATCGGGGAGCCTGTTGTCAAGGTAGCCCAATCGTTCGATTCGCCGTTGTGATCGGATGGTCCGATGGCAGCTTTGAAATACCTCACGTGATTTAACGGGAGGGGGGCGACCGGAAGTCTGACTGATCCGTCGTCCCCGTGTATCACAAACATGATTTTTTTTTAAATCAGAAATGCAGAAATGTGTTATTAATGTCGTTTTGTATCATGCTAATATCCTTTCGCCAGAGATCCAGCAATGCGAGGACAACCTGTATTGTGCTTGATGTCTAAAGAAAGCAGGTGGCCCTTTGGTTAGTGGTAGTCAGAAGGTTCTGGGTTCGAGTCTCACTGCCTACTGTTGTACCCTTGATCAAGGTACTTAGTCGGAAGTGATGAGAGTAAAAAATCACCCAGTTGTATAAATGTGTAAATCAGTGTAGGCAGATGAACAGGGTAAATTTTGGACAGAAGGGTCCCACGGATAAAGATGTAATAATAATAAAGAACTTGTCCTCGTGTTACAGGAATCTTACCTTGTTGTTTTCTTCTGAAAACCGGTCCACTTGGCACCCCCCCCCCCCCCTTGTCCTCACAGGTGATGGCAGAGGACGTGGACAGCCAGGCAAATGGGCAGATTCTCTTCTCCATTGTGAGCGGGGACCGCGAGAACCAGTTCTTCATCGATCCCATCACAGGACTGATGAAGGTCAATAAGGAGCTGGACAGGGAGACGGTACGAGCCCCACCCCCGCCGCCCCAGATACTCTAGCCGCAGCTTCGATTTGTGATGCAGTCAAACCAGCAGACATCCCCCAGCGTGACAGCGAATGGCTGCCTTGGAACCCTGGGACGTTGCGGCTCTTTGCTCACCTCCTCCAGATCATCATCATGCTAACCTGTGCAGCCCCTCGGAACCCCACATACATCTGATGCCATTTTATTCCTGCAATTAAAGTCAGGGTGAAAAGCTGGTGTGAAGAATCGAAGGCCTTGCAGAGAAAGGCAGAGAACAACTTATAGTGCGGTGGCTTGTATGTTTATTATTATTAGTGCAAGTTTATTTATGTCTCTTTCTCACAATTTTAAAAGCAGGCTTTCAGTGGGAATCACTTTACACACTTTGCTATAATTTAAAATCAATGTTCAAAGCGACCAGAAGTGTGTGAATTTCCACTGGCTCCTCGGCTTAGAAACACTGCTGGTCTGGCTGTAGATCAGTAAAATATTAAATACAGATGAACTCCTTTTGATCTGATTTTATATATACCACTAAGTATATAGTATAATCAAAACAGGTTAATAACACAGACCTCCCTCGGTTTATTTCATTTGGTCTATAAGCATCATCGATACAGGCGTAAAAAGTTTTTATTGTAATGTTTTTCTGAACTTCAAGGTACAAAATTAATTTAAAATAACTAAAAATAGACATCTGTCTGTACATAACTCCTATTCAACACCAATTGTTGACAGATTCATCCCATAAACACGTGACGTCATCTTGTTGTCAATCTCCGGCACGCAGGAACACCAGACATGAGCTGTAAACCCCGTAGAGACAAATTGAATGAAGGCAGTCGCTGTCACCTTGCAGCTCGGTGGGACAAACGTCGGTCACGTCTCCTCTCCTACGGACAAATTTTAGAAAACAGATGAGGTTGAATGTGCAGCTACGAATACCTAAAATGTACAACGTTTATATATAAACACGGTAACTCGACGGATGGTATCGAGAGGAGTCAGGGTGGCGGTGATTTTGTAAAAGTGCCGAGGCCCAATTACAGCCCCGGATGGGAACAGTAGGGCCGAACCGGTATTAAGGAAGCAGTTCCTTCAGTCGAACACCATCAGGAGCACAAAGAGAGCGTGTCACACGTGCGTCCGGCCACTGCAATTAACAGCGGGAAGATTGATGTCCCCTAATTCCCCTGTAAAAGCACAGCATCAGCAGCCAGGGGCAAAATCTCCCAGGAGGCGACGCGAAGGTAATATCAAAGAGGCGGCGGCCGTGCTGAGAGACACACTAATTGATTCAAAGAGTCTTGCTGCCGGTTTGTTGGATTAAATGACTCTTAATGCCTGTCAGTCCTCTGTAGTCTTTCTCTTCCTGTGTTTTCCGGAAAGGTGTCTAGCTACTCGCTGGCCGTGAGGGCGCTGGACAGCGGGTTGCCTGCTCTGTCATCCACGGTGCTGGTGAACATCGACATCTCCGACATCAACGACAACCCGCCCGCCTTCAACCCGGCGAACTACACTGCTGTCATCCAGGTGAGTCCGCCGTGTCCGCGCCCATTCGCGTGGAGGGCCCTCCTCCTCCTCTTTACGCCCAATTGTAGGTGGGCACCGTCTTTGTGGTGCACCTTTATGGCCAATCCTGTGTCTTTACAGCCAGTTTTGGGCAGGCTCTGCCTCTTCTCTGTGCCTTTACCTCCAAGTAGGTGCTCCTTTGCGAGATCTTACAGCAGAGGCCTAAAGTACTCTGCAAAGCACTTCTAAATTATTCTGCCGGATTAATGACATCATTAATCAAATAGACATCAAGCACAATACAGGTCATCCTCACATTGCTGGATCTCTGGCGAAAGGATATTAGCATGATACATTAATAACACATTTCTCTTTTTTTTTTTTACCGGATCAGAACGGACATGTATTGACACACCATGTCGAGCATCACTAACTGTCCCCCCCGACAGTTATAATCACTCCATTCACGAACTCCGACGTTATTTTTAAAACTACTAATAAAACCACAACAATAAATAATTAAAACCGTCACATAGAAAATAAAACTAATCTATGAAATCTTAATTAAAAAACAAATATTTGAAATACATGATGGTAAAGATCTAAGACAGTTAAAAACACCCCAAGGTTAAAGGAAACTTACCAGCAACTCCACCGCAGAAGATGGACGGTCCGCTGGCCTGTTCCAGGGTGCTGCCCAACTCAGCCTACCTTTGTGGATTTTTACACACGTCTTCCCCTATTCAATAAAATTTAAGGTACACGACTTCCCTCCTCACGTACTCATACCTGCCCCCCCAGACAAGATTGAAAATGTCCTTCCTAAGGCCTCTTCTCATACAGAAGGGCAGGGCTACACCTGTGCTAAGTAGAGCAACGTGGAGAGGATGTCCACCTTCAGGACCAAGGTCTTCCCTATAAAGGAGAGGGACCTGATCCTCCACAATCCCATTTTCCGTCCGGCCTTTGCCAAGTGTTCCTCCCAGTTCTCCCTGGCCAATACACATTTCTCTTTAAGACGGGAAATTACAGTGGCTCTCAAGATTAGTCTAGTTTTCATTCAGCGCCGACTCCTTTAACTTCCAGTCAGCTGCCTGCCCCGCCTCCTCACTGTTTCTTTGCAACCAATCATCAGCAAGCTCCGCCTACTTATTCTCATTTTACATGCAGTTATCTGTGTACTCCACCTTCTCATTGTCTGCACATCCAATCATTGGCAAGCTACCCTCCTCACTGTCTTTACACCCAATCATCTACACAGTCCTCTGTCCTCACATCCAATCAGCTGCATGCCCCGCCTCCTCACTGTTTCTTTACACCCAATCATCTGCTTGCTCTGCCTCCTTATGCCTTAACACTCATTCATCAGCGAGATCTGCCTACTTACTCTTTTTACAACCGGTCACCTGCTTACTACACCTCCTGGGTGTCCTCACCTTTTTACCTACAACTGTATGCATGCTCCGCCCCTTCGACTGCAGGCTCCGCCTCCTCGCTCTCGTTATATCCAATCGTCTTCTACTCGCTGTTCTTACATCCAGTCAGCTGCATGCCCCGCCTCCTCAATTTATTTACCTGCCGCAAACCGAGCGGCGGACAAGTTGCACGGAAAAGTCCACCGGTGAACTTCCACGGACAAAGAATTTCCCCGCCACGCCGAGTTCCCGCCAACTCGGCCGCTTCCACGCCGAACAAACGGCGGCGTTTTTCTCTCCACGCTGACAGAACGACAAAGAATCTGGCAAGAATCTCTTGCAGTCCGTCCTCGACTTAGCGAATTTCAGACTTTACGGACCGTTTAAAAAGTAGCAAGGTCGCAAATATTGAAAAACCCACTTTTAAGCATAACATAAGGGAAAATGTTTAATTAAAATTTTAGCCTTCTGGAGAACATAACGTCATTAATGCATAAAGAAACATCCTTTCGTCTCCCTTGTCACTGTGATGACCCCCCCCCCCAGTCCCCTTGTAACGGCTCTTCCTTCACTGCTTCTGTATATGATTCACTCTTCTGAACGTCTGTATGTTTCAGTTACACGACTGACATTATTTCACTTTATTATCACCACCCCAGGGTGTAAAAGTGTTGCTGTAGCACACTTTTCCAGACTCTCGCCATATCCAGACACCCCCTCTCACATATAGTCCAGAAAGTGTAGGATGGGCTTTATGAAGATGAGAGGAGTAGATGTGATGTGTTCCTCACTGTGGGGGGGGGGTCCTTCTGTGTTAATTACCATCTTATCTTTAAATAGCCTGGACCCTTATTATTTGCTATTAGTTGAGCTGAGCAGGTTCAGCCTGCCGTGTGTGTGTGTGTGTGTGTGTTATGGCTTTCATTATTCTTTTAGTGCTCACTTGTACCGGCTCTGATTCGGCGCTGCGGGGCTCCAAGTTCAGAAGCCATGTTTCGTGTTTACAAGCTGTGGAGGAGACTTAATGGGTGGGGAGGTGTGTTTGTGGGACGCGGCAGCAGTAAAAAGACGATGCCGAAATACTGTGGCGGGTCCCGCGGTGCACATTTGGGGTCTGGTGCCGGGCGAGGAGCACACGCTGAAAAATACACGTTCAGCTTCACCCTCCTGTAATAAACCGAGTCCGGAATAAATGACTCCGTGTGTTTCCCACCATATGGTGCGGAAAGGAGAGACTCTGAAAGAATTGTACCGAAACACGGTGGCTCTTCAATGATACAAACACAGCTGGGACCGCAAGTCCGCGCCCAACTTGCGTTTGTCCTCAATTCCACTTTTACCCATGAGTTGCAACCACTTGACACGTACGGACACTGAGACGTAGCTAAAATAAAAAAAAATGTTTTTTTATTAACCTCAAGCTACATTAAAACGAAACTGCATAATCTACGTGAATTGCTTAGCAGTCGACACCATAAATGTGCCACGTTCTGCATCGCCATTTTAACCTTTCTTTGACTTTGGTCTCCATGGTAACAGCACCGATTAATTTGCATTGCATCCAGAACAGCATCACTGTTGGTGTCACCAGATAGGAGGTGTAAACACTGGTGAAGAGAGTTGGATTAAGGATGTTAAGTCCCACTCCTGTTTTGAGTGACTCACTGTTTTGCATTATATTTTCACGTGTTTAAAAATTCGTGACTCGTTGGTTTGTAACTCGGGGGCCGGTGATGTTGTCGCGGTAAATGGAAGATGCAAGGATGAGATCCTACTGGGTGGTTTTCAGAAGCAGCTGTGACCTTCAGCTCCGGCATTTCCCTTCTTCACTGACCTTCCTCTTTCTTCTGCCACAGGAGAACAAGCCAGTGGGCACCAGCATCCTGCTGCTGTCCGTCACGGACAAAGATGCCGCCCACAACGGCGCCCCCTTCGAGTTCAGCATTGTGTCGGGCAACGAGGGCAACGAGTTCACGCTGGACCAAGCGGGCCTGCTGACCTCGAACCAGGTGTTCCGGAAGGACATCGTGACGGAATACGTGGTGCAGGTTCAGGTGAGCGCCCCCTTCCCGTGCATGCAGCAACTACACCCCGCAGAAGCGGCAGATCGCTGTGACACCCGCCGCCGTCTCCTGAACTTACAAACAATTCTCAGTAATTATGAATGCCGGGTAATTGCTATTAAAGTATTAAATCTACGTAATTAAAATTTAAGTTGATCACAACTCGTTTTATGAGTTTATGTCTCTGGAAGTGAGTGATGAGGAAGTCGCAGCACCGTGGAGCGCAGTATTGAGGACCAAATCCCGCAGGGGTTCTGACGGCAGGGGGTTACCAACTCGGTGGTGAAGGATTATTTCAGCTGTTGTGTGACTGTAAGGAGATGGAGGGGTCCTTAGATCCAGGGCTGCGTTTCTGTGAGGATTGGTGTCAGGATGATATTATTATTATTACTATTATTATTATAATTATTATCATTATTATGGTTGTGAGTGTGACGCTTAAGGGTAGTAGTAATAATAATGACACTGTATTTTAAAATATACAGCATTTTAAATATTGTAAAATCTAATTATTAAATCTGAAGACATTTTTTATCGATTTTATATAAAATTAGATAGTCAAAGCACCGATATATGGGGCAAAATGACAAATTGACAACACAGCAAAAGAAGTTATTATTATTATTATTTTTGTAGTAGTAGTAGTAAAATGGATTTCTACATATCAAATAATTATTTAGTCTTATTTAATGAATTGTTAAATACAGTTTTTTTAGCATATGCAGTGCCTTTAGAAAGTAGCTTTTCCAAACTTTTTGGTGAAAGTTTGTGTATTTATACGGATACAATAATATCAAAAGTAAATTTGCACTTAAAAGTTGCAAGAACAAAGGACTAACAAAGTAATAATATATCAAGAGGAAATAATAGTAAAAGGGATTTTACAGCGCAGTTAATATTCACTCTGCCAAGGTCCCTGTTTGCTCGGTGTTCATGTGACAGTGAGACGCTGAGGCTTTCACTGCCTCCGAGGATATAGGCACAGACTCTGTTTTTAGATGTTGCCACGGTTTCCTCTCATCTCCTTCCTGTCACCTGGTCCGTTTTCCTGCCCCTCCAAAGGCCAAGGATTCTGGAAAGCCGCGCCTGGCGTCCACGTGCTTCATCTTTGTGCGCGTCATCGAGGAGAGCCTGCACAAGCCGGTGGCCTTCCCACTGGAGGTCCACATCGTCACCATGGAGGACGAGTTCCCCGGGGGTGTCATTGGCAGGATCCACGCCACCGACCAGGATGCGTACGACGTGCTCTCCTTCAGCCACAAGTACCAGCAGAAGAGCCTGTTCAAAATCGGGCACCAGGACGGCAAGATCATCGCGCTGGGCGGCCTGGACGCGGGCAGCTACCGGCTGAACGTCACCGTGAGCGACGGGCGCTTCTCGGTGCCCGTCGACATTGTGGTGCACGTGGAGCAGGCGACGGCCGAGATGCTGGCCCACGCCGTCACTGTGCGCTTCGAGAGCGTCACGCCCGAGGACTTCGTGGGTCTGCACCTACGGAGCTTCACACGCGTTCTGCGTAGCGTGGTGGCCGCGCAGAAGCAGGAAGCCCTGCGCGTGCTCAGCATCCAGCCCGTGCCAGGAACCCCGCAGCTGGACCTGCTTTTTGCCGTGCAGGCGCCCGGAGGAGGTTTCTACAAGGCCGCGTACCTCACGCAGAAGCTGAGCGCCTCCCGCAGGCAGCTGGAGAGCGTGCTGCGCATCTCAGCCGTGCTGGACAAGAACTGCTCGGGCCTTGAGTGCCAGGAGCAGATGTGTGAGCAGACCATCGTGCTGGACTCTCATGCGTTGGCCACCTACAGCACGGCCAAGATCAGCTTCGTGTCACCACGGTTCCACAGGAACACGCACTGCACCTGCAACGGTGAGTTGCGTGCGCGCGCACACACACACACGCTCACTCACTCACATGCAGTCACATACACTAAGGGGGTATAGAGGCAGCAAACCAAGTGAAACACACGTCTATGGATTGTGGTAGGAAACCAGAACAGTTGAACAAAATCCTAGAGAACATGCAAACTGCACACAGACTGAGGTTGATTCGAACCTACATCCAGTCGCACGGCCCAAATGTAACCTGACCCGAGGACAGCAGGTTGTCATCACTGACTTTTTTGTAGCTGTCAGGAGGTCAGGAGAAAAATGGCTCTGCAAGGCATGGGTTTGAGACCCATCTTAGATTCTGGGAAGGATTCAGCAGCTCTGAGGGACAAAGGGAGCTCATTCCACCATATCAGGGACCAAAATGAGGACCTACAGACTTTCAGTTTTGGGCCACCAAGCAGCCAGAGGTGGAGGAGTACAGTTCTCCCTGGGATTTTGCGAGGGATTAAGGCCCTGTAGGCACCAGGGCGACATCTCCTTGGCTGCTCACAGGCGCCACCCTGTGGACATGTCAGCCACCTGCTGCTTTCAACGTCTTTGTGGCCAGAACCAGAATCACTGCGCTCCCTGTCTTTTCTCACCGTTTAAACCATCTGCAAGGTTAATTATCTGCCCCTGATCGATTTTCACAGTTTTACTGCATTGACAGTAACCCCCACACCACTACCACCACCTGCAGTCCCCAAAACATCACACCGGTAATTTGAAAGTGAGGGAGGCTGGGGGGCTTATTTAGCTCCAGATAAACTATTAAACGTGACTGTTAAACACTGCTAATGTGGCGCCGATCCGCACGTGGCCCCCTAATCTAACACAAATCCGGGGGGGGGGGCATAATCTCCAGTATTTGCAATGCCTGCCCTGCGCTCAGCCACGGGGAGAGGTGGGCATCATTGGCAAACGTGCTTCTGTGCAGATTAAGCCGAGTCGGGATTAGTGTTTCGCACCGTCTCCACAACCACACGGCCAAATATTTGCACGTCTGTTTGCTTTCGGTTTAAATATGCAAATTTGCCTTGTTTGTGCAGATTTTCAGCCTTCCGCTGTCACTGCGGGAAATTAAACGGAAGAGGCCGATGTTGTTTGTCTGCTCTTGATTATATTGTCCGGAATTTGGACGTCGTCCATTTTTGTCAGCAGTGACCGCTGCAGGTCATCTGCAGATGTGACAGTGATCGACCACGGGGGATATTGGTTACGGTTTGCGGGGGCGGTATTTTTAATGATGCCTTGAAGGGCGGTTGATGCGCCTGGAATATGTAACTTGGGAGCTGGTTTGTGATCAGAGGGTTCCAGACACTATGGGTTCTCCACCTTAAAGCTGGAGGGGAGGTTTTGGGGGGGGGCAGGGCCTGCGCAGGGGCGTTGAAGGTCATCACCTGCAGACAGCATATTTGTGTGATTTACGTCAACAATTTACAAAAACGTGGACAGTCGGGCCAGGACCCCATCCTGATGGCAGTAAGACAGTCTTTTCACTCTCTATGAGGTGAATTAAATATTATTTAACTGATTTGTCTGACAGTTTTATCCAAATTAACTTATTTCAGTTGGTTACTAGTCATATTGATGTTCCTGTTTATATCAAGGGTACTACAGCTGGAGATGGGATTTGAACCCAGGGTTTTTGAGGGTAAGACCCCTACAGCACCACCACTAGCAGCCTGTAGGTGGGGGGTTGTTTTCAGCTGACCTTGAGACATTATTCTAATTGACCCGCCACATCCAATCAGACCCCATTAATTCCACCGTTCCGGTGTTCAGACACATCTCATACATGTTTATGACGATGACTACAGGTCCTCTTTTTCTCTTTCTAAGGGTCACCTCGGTGGGAGGTATGACATGAGCTAAAATATTCAAATAAGAAGTTTGTCTGTTTGTTTTTCACTGTGTGCAAGATTCTTGCAGAACATGTGCAGTAAATAAATGGAGGAAGGTGCGTATTATTAGGCTTTTTTTGGTTTGGACTTGGTGGCAAAAGTGACTTTGGAAGTACGAACAAATGGAGTTACGAACAGGCGTGTTTGCGAGTGATGGAGCTGCGGTGATTCGCCTTCCGTTGAACTGAGGAGCAAACATTGCTGCCGCTGACTGATAACAAAGAAACTGAAGGACGATTAACATGTGAGTCTGGAATTGGGGAACGCGGCCCCCCGCCGAGCAAGTCCCACGTTCTGGAAGTCGGAGTCGTGGAAACACATTGTTAATGACACAGAATTCCATCCTCTGGTTGGATTTCTGTTTGCTTTTCTCTCGTCCCATGTTGACCCTGTGCTGGCGGGAAACAGGCATTTACGGTGGTACATGACTCATGCTACAAGCCAACCCAGTCAGAGCTGTGCTGCGGGGGGGTCAGATCGCGATGAAACCCTTCTGCTGTGACCCCTGTAGAGAGCATAGCGCTAGTTGGGGAGGTGGGGGGGGGGGGTCTTCCAGTTTAGCGGTTTTCTGGAATGCAGCGAAGCCTACAAGAGGATGTGGTAGGGTGGAGCGCGGTGCAGCCGCCCACTCAACCGCAGCTCAGTTTCTCACTCGACCTGAACAAGTTTCCCCTCTCGACCTCAGACCAGATCTCCCTCTTGACTAGTTTGCTACTCAACCTTAGATTAGCTTTCCTGCTCAACTGCAGAACAGTTCCCAACCTGATCTGGGCTACTGTCCAACTTGACCGTGCGCCGATTTCCCATTTTGACTAGTTCCATTCAGCAGTTCTAGTCCCAGCGGTGTCGGAGGGCCTGGTCAGCCTGGGTGCAGGACGGCTGCTGGGAAAGCAGGGGGCGCCAGAGCTCAGTCAGCAGTCGCCCGGACTCCTGCAGATTCAATTAGCGTGTCCGCAAAAACGTAATTAGCACGTCTGAGAGCGAATCCCCGTGGGCCGCAACCGGCCTTGGTCTGCAAGATGTTTCTGCAAAGCATTCACAGCAGGTGGTTACCACGGGGATGGTTATTTAAGGAATCGGTCTCCCTGCTCCCCTGGGTGCCCAGTGGACCGTAGATCGCGGTTCTGATAAAGGATTTGGAAAACAGCAGCTCCCCCAATGAGTTCTGCTCACCTGCATATGCCGCTGCCTTGCTGGGATACACACACACACACACACACACACACACACACACACACACACACACAAAAGCAGGTGAAGATGAGGCAGTAGTTGGTGCAGTAGTTCCACACTTGAACTCAAAGGACCTGGGATTAAATCCTACCTCCTGCTGTAGTACTCTTGACCAAGGTACTTACCCTGAATTAATGAGTAAATATTTCCCACTGAGTAAATCTGTGTCAACAACTGGAGGAAAAGAGCCAGACAACTAACATAACACATTCGTTTACACAGTTGAAAGGGGCGTCAGGTGCTATAGTGTCACCAGAAGGTTGTTGGTTCATATCCCACCTCCTGCTATACAACCCTTCATCAAGGTACTTAACCTGAGTTAATGTGGTAAAAACTACCCTGCTCTTTAAATGGGTAAATTGCTGTACGTATGTGAGCAATGACACTTATGCCATATGCTGTATGTTGGTGTGAAAACTGGGATTCGAACTGGTAGAAGAGCAGAACCAGCATGAAGGTGAACTGCTAACTAACTAAATAACCTGTGCAAATCAGGTGCCACCTGCCCCTCGTCCCTGGAGCTGTGTGAGGACCAGCCATGCCCCATGGACATGCAGTGTGTGGGCACAGGTGCCCCCTGGGGACCCTACGTGTGCCAGTGCCCTCCAGGAAAGCTGGGCGAGTGTGCGGGTGAGTAGCCCCCTCCAATCAGCATCCCGTCATTAGCGCTCGAGCGTTAGCATCTCGGCTAACAGCTAGGCAGCACGATCTGCCGACTGTGATACTGAGGTTTGGATCTTCTTGGTAAAGAACTTTGATTTAGCAGCAGTTCCTCCGCAGTCACCGGACCTCAGGTGACCCCGTCCTGGAATCACACGTCACTGGGGGGGGGGGGGGGCCCTTCCTTG
>UFQX01000232.1:42853-53148 GCA_900497675.1 Arapaima gigas | reverse complement strand
GGGCCCCCCCCCCCCCCCCGGCAGGTGCGAGGAGGACGTGAACGAGTGCGAGCGGGAGGAGTGCGAGAATGGAGGAGTGTGCGTGAACACATTCGGCGCCTTCTACTGCAACTGCACGGCGGGCTTCGCGGGACAGTCCTGTGGCCTGCGGCCCGTGGTGGTGCCCAACATGCAGGCGGGCCACTCGTACGTGGGCAAGGAGGAGCTAATCGGCATCGCCGTAGTGCTCCTGGTCATCCTCGTCCTTGTCGTGCTCTTCGTCGCCTTCCGCAAGAAGGTCTTCCAGAAGAGCTACTCGCGCAACAACATAGCGCTGGTGCAGGACCCTGCCACGGCGGCGCTGCTCCACAAGGCCAACGGCATCCAGTTCAAGGCGCTGCGTGGCGGCGAACCCTGCGCCCTCTACGCTGACATCACCGCCCCCCCCCAGGTGCCTGTGCGGCCCATGGCATACACGCCATGTTTCCAGGGCGACCAGCGGGGCACCCTCGACAAGATGGCGGACGGCCTGGGCGGCGGCGAGCACACGGAGATGAGCACCTTCCACCCGGAGTCGCCGCGCATCCTGACGGCCCGACGCGGCGTCGTCGTGTGCAGCGTGGCGCCCAACCTGCCCCCCGTGTCGCCCTGCCGCTCCGACTGCGACTCCCTGCGCAAAAGCCCCTGGGACAGCGACGAGGGTGAGTGCCCCCCCTGTCTGTCTTCAGCTGGGGCCGTAGCGGTTAACGTCGTCACCTTGCCATCTGGAGGTTGCTGGTTCAAGTCCCACCTCCTGGAGTTGTAGCTTTGAGCAGGTATTTACCCTGAAATGGTAAGAACAAGCTGGTGCATCAGTGAGTAAATCATGGTAAACTTACACTGCAGATCAGCTAGATAATAACTTAGGAAATATGATTAAACAAGTAATAAATAATTGTAGACAGTGTAAAATAATAATAGAATTAAAATACTAACCTGAGTGCCAAAAGGTGGCGCTCTTTGCTCTGTTTGGGCCGTCTCTGCTGGGTGTTTGACCCCAGCACCTGCCTCCATACACATCTTAGGCATACTGGATTTTTAAAATTTGGCAGCAAACCCTGCCCCCCCCCCCTCCACTTGACCACCCATTCCTCCCCCAGGTAAAGTGGTGGACATGGTGGAGGAGGTCACCTGCTTCTCGGGCAGCAACAAGGGCAGCAACTCGGAGGTCCAGTCCCTGAGCTCCTTCCAGTCGGACTCGTGCGACGACAACGGTAAGCGGGTCCCAACCTGGGTCCCCGGTGGGCCACATTGGGTGTGTGTGAGCGGAATCATGAGTCAGCGATGTGCGTTTTATCCCTTCTCTGAATAATAATGTGGTGTTTATCTAACCGGTTTGCTGAGTGCGGGTCCCCAGGGAGGTCAACTCCAGCCGACAGGGAGTCACATGACCCTCAGTCCTTCATGTTTTGCTTGTGATTGGCTGATGGCTCAGACAGGAATACAGTCTCCAATACACCTTTCAGCACCACTTCTTATCGCTATAGCAACAGCATCTGCCCACCTGTCCGATACAGACAGGTCAGTTGCCACATGCCCTCTGAGGGGGGCATAGTGGTTCTTACTGCAGTTTTATGGCAGTGCGGCAGAGTGCAGCACTGTAAAACAAAGTATTCCACAGTGACACCCAGTACAACATAGTAAAGCAGAGTAAAGTAGGTTTGGGCTCAGTTCCTTCTTCACCAGGCCTCCACACCAGCGCTCTACCCCTGTTTTCCTCCTGGGGGCGCCACAGTTTGAGGTTTGGTTTGTTGTGCTGAATTTCTCCCATAAGAACACGGTACATTGCACATGGGATGCCGTAAAACCACAGTATGTTGCGGCATTTCCTCCTCATTTGGGGAAGGAGTTACACTAATATTCACATTTATATGGCTTGAGGTCACAAAAAAGGTTGACGGATTAATGAGAAAACACGACAACGAGGGGAACCAAAAAACTGCAGGGTTTTACTGACCGGGGTTAAACAAGGGAGCTGAACCGTGGTATTTATCGAAAACACCGTCCTCATCATCATCATCATGATGACCCTCTCGAGATGATCGGTTTATTTAATACCGTCTGTACCGTACCGATCCATCATCATGAGAACTCCCAAACAAGCCATCCGTGGCCTTTGGTGACAGTCACTGCCAGTTGGCCTTTGGGGCCCGGAGTTAACAGGCAGCGGTTGTTGCACTGGCCTGGACTGGACCTGCTGACCAGCAAGGAGCAACTCAGTGTAAGACCAGTTCAGATGTTGGACTGTATTTATTTTTGTAATTATCAGTCCCCCCTTTTCAGTCGAATCTCCATTCTATCCAAGCTGAAGCCCTCTTTAGGGGCACCCCCAACCTGCACAACACCCCCAGCTGACAGGTGGAGAGACGACAACCCCCCGCCTTATTGTCCAGCAGCTGCAGATGAAGTTCTGTAAACACAACCTGTGTGGAACAAAAGGCAACTTCTGAAGAAAGTGTGTGTGTGTGTGTGTGTGTGTGTGTGTGTGTGTGTGTGGATTCCCTGCTCTAAACCTGGTTCATTACAACCTGTAGTGGGCGGGTCAAGCCAGTCACACAAGGGTCCCGCCCCCTGGTCCTGACAAATGTCAACAGCCTTTTATCTTATTCCTGCTTCTCCCGCTTTTTTCCCCCCACAAGCTTCCATAGTGACCGTCATTCGACTGGTCAATGATGCGGTCGACACAATCGAAAACGAAGGTACTCCTGTCTTCTCTTCACTTCATCTCTTTCTTTATTATTGTTGCTATTATTAATATTTTTTATTTATTATTATTCTTATTATTTATGTTTTCTGTCAGCAACATTAGACCAAATGCATTTATACCTGCATCCTGGTACAGATAGGCTCTGATTTATTGGTCGTAAATTAGGGATCGCTCTCTCTCTCTCACACACACACCAGGTTTGCTCTGTAATGGCCTGCTTTGCACGCACAGCAATTAGCTCTCCAACAGAAAAGGCAGTTTAGCTTGCGGTTTGCCTCCGAGCTGCCTTCCCCACCCTAACCGCTCGCTGCCCCCTGCCTGCACCCCCGCATGACCACCAGGAGGCTCCACGCGCTGCATGGTCTCCTCAACAGCCCCAAGGGGATTGTGCTGCTCCCGCCGTCTCCGTTCCTATTAAAGCGGCCTTGCAGGTGTGTGTAGGCTGTCCCGTCACGTGTGCGTCACGCACTGCCAGCCCCCCAAAGCACCCATCAATCATCTGGGTTTTACAGCGACCGAAAGATAAGCGGCACCTGTCTGCAAATCGTGACGGGGACCGCCGGCCTCACGCTATTGGTCCTTGTTGCGAAGCTCCACCCCTCAGCCTCTGTGTCGCAAACAGTGGCCTGAAAATAAACGGGGAAAAGAGGCAGGGATTACAGTCTGGTGTCGGCTTTAATAAAAACACCCTGGGTTATTAATGATGGTGCTGCGATAGGTATTGAGTTCACGTCCCATAACTTCCATTAATCACACTTTAATTATGGGTCGTGTTACCGTCCCGTCCCGTTCGCCTCTTCGTTTGCGAGGTTCATGTCCAACAGGTTATGTTGACAGCATATTTTCAGGCTGTTGCAGCAGAATTTGAACCGTGATGAAGCTGTATTTAAAAAAAAAAAACGTAATTATGCCGTGTCAGAAAAATACTACAGGGAGGGAAGTCGATGGCGCCGTGTGTCCTTGAGGTGCCTGCGGGGGTGGGGTGGGGGGTTGTTGATGTTTCTGGCCAGTTGCCAGTGGCCTGGGTACCGCCAACATCCCCAGCTGGCCTGACATTGACACCACAGCTGGATCTCCGTGGTATTACAGCAGTCAGCTGGTGTGACGCGCGCACACACACACACCCCCCAAGAGCCACTGCTTGGGGGTTAAAAAACAGAACCGTAGCTTTAAGTGGTTAATGGTTTGTCAGCCGGGACTTGCAGGTTGCCTTTCTGTCATGTCTCCCTGTAACCGGAGAGTGAGCGGCCACACCCAGGGTCGGGGCCCCCCCGACAGTGTACCATAACCCCTCTCCCACCTCGGTCACCAAGACCCTAAACTGCTGTATCTGCTCTTCCACCTGTCAGTGTCGGTCCTGGACCAGGGACAGAGCTACAACAGAGGTGATCCGTCCTGTATTCTGTGTGCGTGTGCTTCAGTCCCGTCCCTGTGCATGGTGTGTGTTCACGCCCTGGGGGGGTAGGGTCCGAGCCCGAGCCACCCCACCCCCACCCCCCCACACACACATGCTGTCCCCTGTATTCACCCCCTCCCATTCTGCTTGTTTCCATTGGCTGCATTTGTTTTGTTTTTATTTGTTTGTTTGTCTCATTGCACTTTTCACAGTTGTGTTGTTTTTCGCTCTTTCTGTTTTCGCAGACAGACCCTCATCTCCTCAGAAAGACTTTTTTAATTTCAGGGTCGTAATTCCCTTCTTAAGTCCGTTAAGACCTTTATTGGACCGATTAGTCGAGAGTTTGGAAAGAAGTCTTGAGACCATTTGGTGTTTCAACAAGATTGTGTCCTCGTGGTCGTGACCAGCGCCCTCCCCTCATCTCTGTGTGTGTGTGTGTGTGTGTGTGTGTGTGTGTGTGTGTGGTGGTGGTGGTGGTGGTGGTGGTGGTGTGGGGGGGGGGTTCTGCATGCCCCCCAACACACTAGCACTCGTGACGTCTGTGTTGTGACACCTGGCAATGTCTCACATTGTGGCAGTGTGTGTGTGTGTTTTCACTGCAGTGTCACACCTTGGCCTGTGCCTGACTCACCAGCACGTTGTGTTGCACCCCCCCCACCCCCGCATGAACAGCGAACGTCACTGACTCCCTGCAGACATGTCAGAGTTTCCACACACCAGGGCTTCGACAGCATTAATTCTGGGTAAAAAGTGTCGGATTTGGCCTTTAAAGCCCCGGTGTGTGAAAACCACGTTGTTGTTCCTGGGCTGAAACAAACACGTCGCCCTTGTGACCTTTCCTCGTGCTCTCTGCCGCCCCCTGCAGCCTATCACTGGGACACGTCAGACTGGATGCCCAGCTCACGCCTCCCTGACATCGAGGAGGTACCTGGGTACGAGGCAGGCGACGGCTCCTCGGCGCGCCTGGCGGGGGGCAGCACGCGGGAACTCGAGACGGACTACTACCTGGGCGGCTACGACATTGACAGCGACTTCCCACCGCCGCAGGAGGAGGAGTTTCTGAGCCAAGACCAGCTGCCGCCGCCCCTCCCAGAGGAGTACCAGGAGCACTATGACACGCTGCCCGCCGCCCCATCCGTCTCAGCAGTGGGCACCCTTGGCAGCAGCAGCCGGCCCCGCCCACAATTCCACCCCAGCCAGTACCTGCCCCCGCACCCGTTTCCAGGGGAGGGGCAGGGGAGACAGGGCGGGGAGCTGAGCGCTTTCAGGGGGATTGCGGACGCAGAGCCCGAATGCCTGGACGTCGTGTCGCTGAGCACGCGCCTCTCGGCCAACGCCTCCTCCTCGGACGTGTCCGCCGTGTGCGGCTTCGACGACTCGGAGGGGGGCGCCAGCGACTTCGACAGTGTCGACGAGCTGCGGTTCGAGGGGGGGCCGCACACCCACTTCGGGGAGACCCAGCAGCAGACTGAGGTGTGAGGGCAGCGCCAGGAGGCAGGGACTGCGCAGAGTCGGAACTGAAGCCACAGAGGCTAGGGAAGCCCTACTGAATCACTGCCTGGGAGAGCAGCCCTGCCATGACGCCCACATCACAGAAAGCAAATGGCGACCCCCTCCTTTCCACGGCGCACCACCAGCGCTTTTCTCACCCCTACAACCTCCATCCGTATCACCAGCGGTTGCCCGCGTGTTCAAGGCCCACTGGCAGCAATGCTCTGCCTGCAGGCCGCTGCTCGCTTCGAGAACGTTCCTTCACAGCCTGCGTCAACCATTTGTTTTTTTTTTTTAAGTTTTTACACAAACTTATCATATCAGATGTTGACTGACTGACAGTAACTATTCTTACGGTTTCTTTACATCAAAAAGGTTCGAATTACGTTATATTGAGTTTTAAATCCCCCGGGGCTTCGGACATTTTTAAAAGATGTTTTTTGATTAATTTTGGTTTCTTTGTGTGTAACGCTTCCCCAGCATGTCGCCTTCATTGCAAATGTGACAAAAGCACAGAGAGACGCGTTCAGCAACGAGCACCACCGTTGAGACGCAGGTAAACGTGTGTGAATGTGTCCTGTCGGTCTTACCCATCAGCCATTGCAGAGGTGTGTTTCCTGGATCATGTGCCCTTTTTGATTTGGGGTGGGATGTCAGAACCAAACCTCGACCGCCACCCCTTTCTGCAGTCGTCCCTCACCCCAACCAACACCGTTGAGATGCGAGGTTGTATTTTCATGGTGATGGACCCCAGCTCCATACCCCCCCCCACCACCACCAGACTGCAGGGTCTGCGCAGATGACCAGGTCCATTTCCAACCTGTGCCGGAGCCGAGCGCCTGCACCTTCTCACTTCCTGCATGCGGATAAAGCGAGAACTTTCAAAACTAATCACGCATCTGTGGAAAATGTCAACATCTGACGCCACGTTTCTGTTTCCAATTAATAGACATATTGATGGAGAAACCGGGGGGTGGTGTGCTTCCGGGATCCCAGGTGGGTTTGTGTGTAACTTTTCACAATGAGGGGGACCACACAGGCCCGATGCTTTAATGTTTTTATTCCAATCGACTAATAAGGCAGCAGGTGACCGAGCGCGAGGGGGGGGTCTGGACCACAGAATTCCTTGTGGGTCCCACTTTGGAAGAACGCCACCTGCCACAGGTGAGGCCACCAAGCAGCATTTAAGCCACCTTTCCTCCCCATTTAAAACCTGTTTCCTCTGTCTTTTCCGGAACAATTCTGTGTGTATTTTCACACGTCTTCTTTTCCCCCATTTTCTCCTGTTTTGCACTGAATGTTTTATGAAAAGTGATGCCAGTGTTTCAAAGCCATAAAAGCGCAGTGGGGCTGAGTTCGGGAAAGGCGAGCAAGAGAATTCTGGGAAACGGGACTTTCTGAGCCCAAACGGTGCCGCGTTGTGGGCCGTCAGCCAAAACGTAACAAAACTGCTCAATTTCCAATCTTTTTTTTTCTTTCCACTAAATAACGGGAAATTAAATAGGTACCGTTGGACGAGAATCATGTCCTGTAATATAATGTGCCTGATGTTAGCAGGCGGTTTTGTAAAAGATGTAAGTTTGTGTTCCAATCATTGTACAAAGTGTATATAACTAGGTTGTTAAAATGCAAGATTTTGTAGATATTTAATTCCAATTCTGACTGCCTTTTTTCTTTTTTTTAAAAAAATTTTTCTTCTTCTGAAAGTGGACCGTAAAGACACCATGTGGAATCAATAATTTCACCATGTTTCTTTTTTTTCTGTTTACTCAAGGTTTAGATTTTATTTTGCATTAACATGTGCTTCTTAAATATCCTTTGGTAGAATAGATGGATTTTCGCACGCTGTCTAATGCACAACGGCCGCCGATTCCATTACATTGATATTTTTTACACACACGGACTCCCGGCCCTGGAGGAAGGCAACGCTCTCCTCACCGAGTACTTTTTGCTCTCAGGAAGTGGACGTTTTTACTTCTCTGACGTCTCCTGTTCCTCTTCCACCTTTTAGATGGTATTAAATTGTCTATTCAAGTTACAGCAATTCTGTGTACAAAACTGATTTCTTTTTTAACTGCTGTTCTGTTTTATAAATCAATGCAGTAAATAAACAACCTTGATGAAATAATATGACCGATAGTGACGTCTTTTATCTTTCTATCTGAGAGGTCACTTCAGTTTTCTCTATTATCAATAAAAGCATAATAATGCAGATCCTTTGATTTAGGTTCTGTTAAAATCTCAGATGAAGCTGTAATAAATGAAAATACAGCCCTCACTAACTCTTCTGTTGCATTAAAACTGTTATAAATTCAGCTCATTTAAATGTCGGAACCACTTTATTGTAACCTGTATATGTTTAAACACACCTGCCGTGTCACCTTGTGAACCGAACTCTGACCAAAAGCCTGTTCAAGATTTGCTTTATTTGTACCTCCAAAGTCATTTTTTTAACCACAAACCATTTTTAAATGACTGAAAATGAAAATACACAATCTCCCTGTGATGTGATCTGTAAACTGAGGCAGCGAGTTGAACTGAGGCGGTTTGTTTGTATCTTTGAAAATTAGTTTTATATATGTATAAATACACACACACACACACACACACACACACACACACACACACACAAATCAAGGCCTATGAATGTGATTTTTATTTAAAATTGAGGAAAAAATGGAACACAGATATTTGTGACCCAAAGTGTTCGGCTGAGATGAGCGGAGAAAAGGAGGAATTAGAGTGTAAAATAAGACACTGACATTTTCATTACCTTGCTTTACCCCCGTGCTACCAATTCCTGCACTTTCAATCTCACCTGAGGTAGAACCAATCCATTTTGCCCAGCGTCGGGTGTGTGTGTGTGTGTGTTTCTGTGTGTGTGTGTGTGCGCACGCGCGAGAGGGATGTGGGGGACTGTACAGAGACGACTGATTCAGGCCCACGGATCAACTGGACGGTGAGAATCGGGATTTGCGGAAGCGACATGGGACCTGATTCTGCATCTAATAAAGGGTCTAAAGTATCTTCACATGATCTCTATCAACAGAGGGATGTCATTTCCAAATTTCACCTTTAGTATCATTCATATACGTCCATTTGTCATAAAGCAAGACACAAATAAAGAAAATGCTCAGAAAGTGATGCAGTTTATTGGCAAACATGGGCTCCACCTGGGGGGCCTGTGGTTTAATGGCTCTGTGAGCCCAGCGGCATCATGGGAGCTTGACGCTCCCCGCGGTGTCCGTTTCCTCCGCCGTTATTTTTAACCCCCCCGGACGTGTCGCATGGCAGCTGATGTTACCCCCCCCCCCACATAAAGAAGGTTTACGTTCAGGATAAATATCTGTGAACAAAAAAAAAAACGTTAAAGTTCTTATCTTCACTTAAAAAAGAAATGGAAAAGTTCTCTCCCAGATCAAAGAGATCCACAACCTTAAGAGCTGGTGTGGATTAATTGACTTCATTCTGCCGCAGATATCACTGCGAGAGTCTGAACGTGTTTATGAGGCACCAGATTCACCAAATTTAAGCACAAATAGAAAGAACAACCTGACTGAAAGTAGATGGAGCATCAGTCCACCAACATCACGAGGAAAGTTCAACCAGCCAGAGGACTTCCCTGTCAGCTGTTGAATGAACATTAAAGCTCGTGTGTGTGTGTGTGTGTGTGTGTGTGTGTGTGTGTGTGTGTGAGATGCGTGTGATGCAGCATGTCAAACTGGAGGTGTGGACTTTTACCCTATCACCACCACTTCCCCCAAAGCTGGGACATTTCTGCTGTGTCAGTTCAGATCGAGGGAACTACAGTAGGACGTGGGATTCAAGCCTGGATCATTTGAGTTCTATGCAGGAGCTGTAACTGCTGTGCCCTCTGCTGGCACGAGTGGCGTGTTTCTTGTCATCCGGTGTCCCTGCGGTGACCTTGTTGCGACCCTTATTTGGGTCCCACCAGGGCGTCTGTGTCGGGCGATCAGAACCGAGGACCCCCACGGGTTGGACCAGAGGCCGACTGTTGTGGGCGCTAATGAACAGAGATGTAGAAAATCTCCCTGACATTTACAGCGAGCACCGGCAGCTCTCCTAATTAACCCCCCACCCCACCCCCTTTCTACCGCAGTAAGAGTGATGGCGGCACCCCCTGCTCCCCGCCGCTGCCGCCATTCACTATGTTCACCCACTGCATGGGGCAAAACTCGTAAAATTTAGTTGTTGTTTTTTTTAATTATCTTTTAATAACCTTTCAATAATTTATACAACATTCGCCATCAAACCCCTCAAAAGGGGAAGTGAGTTTATAGGGGGAAAAAAAAAAAATCCAACAAGCAGCAGGAGGGAGACACTGATTCCGAATCCCTGAAAACCATGTAAACATACAAACAATTTGCTCTTATTAAATAAGAACTAATAAATGTTTTTGTACATTTCCTACTGCCCCCTCCGGGCGGCGGCCAGTGGGGGGCTGCTGGTGGGCCCATCCCCCCAGCCCTGTAACGCACATTTTGCACTTCTTTATGTCAAGATGCACTGTTAATGAAGGTGCATTTTGGGGAAATGAGCAACCTGCGCTGGGCACATGCAGCAGCCTGGGGGGGGGTCTTCGCTAAGCTCCTTACGCTGCGCCTGCGCAAAAACAAAGATGGAAGGAAGGAAGACCCAAAACTGGGGGGGGGGGGGGGGGAA
>UFQX01000232.1:0-42798 GCA_900497675.1 Arapaima gigas | reverse complement strand
GGGGGGGGGGGGGGGGGGTAGAAGAATGTCCTCCACATACTTCCGCCGTGCGCAATACCTACACGACGTCACTGATCCTGCCGGAAGCCAAAATGTGAGTCTCTTCTTTTGACTATTAACTTCGTCTCAGTTAAGAGAAGCTGTCAAAATCCATAAGGTTGAAGGTTTAAGGCCCAGTGGAACCTCAGGGCCGAGTATCGCCGACCGGTTGGTTCCACCACGATTTCCACACAGCTGCTGATATTTTTGCTGAGGAGTTACCGGTCAGACATCTCCAGGTGGGTCTGTTTCGCGGACACCTGATCACACCTGTGTGTTTGGCAAACTGTCCGTCACGCTGATGGCGAGTCATCGCTCGGCCTCCCCGAGGGGGTCAACGTGCGCCTGGGATTCGGCACAAGGTCTAACCGTGTCTCTTGTTATTGGCGACGCTGCGCTGAGTCAGCAGGTTTAACAGCTCGGTGACGTTTACCTCCCTCTGTCGGCTCCCGCGGGGGAGAGGAATTACACTGGCAGCTTGCCAACGTGTGTGTGTGTGTGTGTGTGTGTGTGTGTGTGTGTGTGTGTGTGTGTGTGTGGCAGCAGTCACATATCGAATTAGCCGTTAAGTGTATTTGTTAACTAACCGCATTAAGAATTATGAATTTATGCTCTTCTCAAAAACGCAGCTTCACATGCGTTCGAACGTTACAGTGTTGGATCGAGTCCCTTCCCGCCGATTCCCCTTCTCCCACCAGCTTGAAGAGTCTGAGACCGAGGTGAACTGAGACGTTGAGGCTCCTTGTCCCCCCCCCCCACCCCCCCCCCGCCCCCACCCACCCACCNCCGCCGATTCCCCTTCTCCCACCAGCTTGAAGAGTCTGAGACCGAGGTGAACTGAGACGTTGAGGCTCCTTGTCCCCCCCCCCCCCCCCACGAGAGCAACCGGCCTGAAGTCGCCAACTGGGCCTCAGCGACAAGCATGTTGAGCAGGTCTGCAACCGTTTGCTTTAACATGCTTCATTCCAACATTTCGGGGCACTAAAAGCTCGGCGACTCACCCCCCCCGTGGACGCGTGTCCCGATAACACCCATCGGGTGAATATTAATGACCCATTTTGTGTCATAAATGTGCAAGATGGGCTGGACCGGTGGTTAAGGTGGTTACTGCGAGTCTGGAGTGGGTTCCAGTCCCACCTCCTGCCCCCCGTGTCCTCGATCAAGGTGCTTATCCTGTAAAAATGACCCTGCTGTATAAAGAGGAAAATCAGTGTAAAGTTGCTCACCTAACATTTAAAGGGCATCGTCTAAATAAAGGTTAGTGCTTTTATTTATCAACAACAAGGGGCAAGGAGCCCAGCAAGTAACTGTCACGGCATTGGTTCAAGTCCCGTACTTGAAACTCAGAGCCTTGTGAAGTATCTGGATGTGGTGGGTAAAGTGGGAAAATGTGTGGGGTCTGTGTCAGCAGAGCAGGCGGGTGTTTTCCGTCACACACAGCTAAATCACAGGTGACACTGTCACACAAAGTGTCCGGCGTCACCAACCGTCCCACCCGGCAGTTCCAGTCACTCCGGTCATCATTCTAAAATAAAAATAAACACACAACAAAAGCGCCGCGTAGGAAATAAAACTCCTCCTTCAAGTCAGAGTTAAAACCAACAGATACATGAAGTGCGTGAGGGAATAAAACGCCCCCCGAGGCTCTGCAGAACACGGGGGTCCGCCGGCTGAACTGTAGACAACAAAGTGACGCGGAACAACAGACAAACAACAGTTTTTCGCAGCGAATAAACAAATGATCCATCGCGGATTATATGAACGGCCACATTGGCGACAACGAGGGACAACGGGGACAAGAGTCACAGCGGGCGCAGAAAAAGACACCCGCGCAATAAACGTAAACATGTTTACACAGTTAAACAGATAAATGTGATGGGATAAAATGAATAAATAAAAAGCCCGCACCTCGTCTCGTCACCTCGCCAGCTGTGCTCAACATTCCCGCACTGATGCGGGAAATATTTTTATTAGTGTGACGGAGGATTGTGGGAAAACAAACTTTTTTTTATTTCTTGCCACCAGAGTCATGCTGAGGGTTGAGTGGGGCGCGGGGACAAGCGCCGGAATCCCCCGCAGGGGGTGCCCCCCGCAGACGGGCGCGTGAATGTGCCGCACCCGCCCCGCCGATTTGCGGTGAGTGACATTGCGAGGCGGACGTGACTTCATACAGCGCGTTTTGTCTGGTCCTGCTGTCCTGACTGTCGCTTCACCCAAAACGCGTTCGGCTTATTTAGCTGAAGGGGAGAAAATGTTTCTTCTTGAGTGACGTGAATGTGGACTTTTTACTTTTTTACCCAGTTCCACTCCACTCAGTTCTAATCCCCCCAGTTCTGCTCTACTCTGCTCCACTCCACCCAGTTCTACTCTACTCTGCTCCATTCCACCCTACCCTGTTTTACCCTCCCCTGCTGCCACACAGAAGCATCTTGCAGAGGGTTCTGACCTCCACCTGTGTTGTGCAGCTCCATTGCATCCATAAAAGGGTAATACAGATGTCCCTCAGTTTACCAGCTATGTTCTGGAAAAGTCCTGCCTACAGATGTAACAAAAAAGTGCATTAATAATGCATTAATATTACATTTTAAACTGATGGAAGTTAAAAACAAATCGTCTCCACAAACATATGGTCAGTGTTGGTCCAGGCGGTAGACATTAATATCCCATCAGGGTACCAATCACAAGATGCGCTGTAAACACTGTTGAAGGGAGTTGAACTAATGTGGTGCCACTAGTCCGATTCTGTTTGCTCTTTATTGCCACCTATTGGTGGGGAATGCAAGAATGGCTCTTTTGTTCATAAGTTCTCCACAAAACAACCCATCCACATTCCACATGTGATCTCTGCTCCTGGCCCACCGGTTCAGCAGTGGGAGGGGTCATATTATGCCAGGTCTGACCATATGAACTGGATGACTCCATGGTGCCTGAGAGCCTCCCGCTGCTTCCAAAAAAATTCTGTCCTGCAAGTGACGCCACGTCCTCATTGTCGACAGACACCCAAGTAGGACACAGCGGCCTGGAGGTCAGTTTGCTTGTTACCATGATATCATCCTCAATGCCCTCCACAGGGTGATGCCGAGGGGTCAAAGGCTATGGGGTTTTGTGGCCTAGAAGAGGGTATATGCTGGAGTGCCTCTGTGTTTACGGCCTTCCGCAAATGGCCTTGGGTTCCAGCCTTGGGGGGTGTTGGGTGTCAGACTCATTTGCTGCCCAGTGGTTCAAGGTCAAACAGAAAAGCATGGCCAAACAAGGAGCTGCTGAGATGGTCATCCGACACCGCTGATCGGATGCGTGGTTAGCATACATGCTAACGGTTCTGTTTATGTCAGGGGTGTGTGTGTGTGTGTGTGTGTGTGTGTGTGTGTGTGTGTGTGTGAGAGGCAGAAGGAGGTTCCCTCAATGGTGCGCAATCGCAGAAGTGAACTTGTCACAGGAAGGTTGTTGGCTCACGTCCCACCGTGTGCCCTTGCTGCAGTACTATTGATCAAGCTACCTACCCTGAATTACTATGGTAAAATCCCCTCCTGTAGGTGGTAAATGGGCCAAACACAGTAAACGGCCTTCAATAAGGCTAAGTGATAAATTAATAATGTCATTTAAATACGTCATTGCGCTCGGTGTGGGATCTGAATGAGCTGATGGGGGGGGGGGGTGTTCAATTTGGGGCTGTGTGCTGCTGAATGAGGAAGGAACCCAGCGGGTCACCAGCAGCCTCCCTGACATCACCATCCCGGGTGACACCGCTTCCAGAAGTTACTTTTATTTTTATTTTCCAAAAAAAAAAAAAAAAAGCCCCTCTTCCCGCACGTCTGTGTGATGTCAGTGAAAAACTCGTTTAAATCCCAACAGTCGGCATTTCCGGGCCCCACGCCACTCAAAGGAACCCACGTTTATCGTTATCGTTCTTCACAAAACACCAAATCCAAAGCACCTTCGCTGGGGGTCAATCAGTGGAACAGCAGAAGCAGCTGGCGTTTGAAATCCTTCGCCACTGCGCCACCCGCTGGCCCGGCAGGAACTTCACCGATTCTCAACTCGGGTTTGTCACGTAGAAAAGTGCTGGAAGGTTCTGCAGCTGATAACTGGACACCATGGGGTTTGATCCCGTGGATCTAGCAAGAAACACAATGACATGAGAGTAATATTTACCTCCATTACTGTGATTTCCCATGTCGCAGGATGGGTGAAAAACGAATAACAGGCTCATTTTACACACAGCATATTATAATAATAATAATAATAATAATAATTGATGTAGATGATGGTTTTCCTGACAGCAAATTAGTGTTAAGCTGCACACTGTGAGTCACCAGCTAAGTTTTACTGTTTATATAAATTTTCATGTGACGTTGAAACTTTCCTGATGGATATTAAATTCTGTTTCTGGAATGTTCTGTTTTTGTGTCTGCAGTGATTTGTTTATCTGTCTTTTTGATGTTTTGGGATTTAATTCTACCCCGGCCGGATTTTTCTGAGAGTCAGGAAGGTTTTGATTCATGCCGATTGTTGGTTCTAACGTTTGGACATGGAACGGACGCGACTTTTTCGACCTTCAGTGGCTATTGCAGTTAATGGGAGCGACGCGTTTCGATGTTCCAGTGCGTTCTTTGTCCATTTGCAGCGTCTGCTGCTCACACCCCGGCTGACGGGCCCCTTCGCTGCGAGTCCTGCAGAAGCCCTTGTGCCTCAACTGATGGGTTCGAAGCCCCTTTTCCTTACTTCGTTTCACTGAAAGACTGCAGTCCCAGTCCCTCCTCTCAGGTACAAAAGGTGGTCCCCCTCAGTCCACTCACCCCCGTGATGTTCACAGAATGCTGTGGGTTTCAGTTGGTCACCTCCATGACAACACAGGTTGGGGGGGGGGTTCTGAGGACCACATAGGGGGTCTGTGGATCCACTTGTCGCCAGTGCCAGTTTGGCAGCTGTTTCCATTTGCAAACTGTGCGCTCAAAGTTGACAACATCGTCCACTTACAAACCCACCCGGCTGTGTTCATGACAGCAGGTTAATACAGACGCCCCTGTTTTATATTCTTTTCTCGAAATCAAACATTCTTATATGAAACATTCCCGCCGATTATTCTGAAATATAATAATCCTGATTATAACATTATGATATTATAACAAACTAATAAAGAAACTCATTCAAAATTACTGAAAATAAAAATAAATCATGTCCACAAGTAATAGTCAGGAAGCCCGGGCAGGTGCTGTAAACACCATGGAAGTGAGTTGAATTAAGTGATCCTTTACTGCTGTATTGTTCTGGTTTGGTGCTCTTTACTGCCCTCTTTTGGCTGGGTGGATTTAAAAAAAAGTTGGTTTTCCTTTGCTGTAAATGTAGGATTTGAAATGTTTGAAAAAATGCAGGAAAATTTATCAGGGGGAAAAATTGTTTTTCAAACTCAAACTCCTGTTTTTCCCTTCACACTGAGGCTGAGGCTCCCAGTTGGTTCCACAGTCCGTCCCTGTGGCCCACAGGAGCCGGAGCTGCTCGCCAGACAGCGTTGTTCCCGCACCTGTGCAACACACTCTGACCTCACGCTCTGCGGAACCCCCAGTAGACACGCGGTGTGCAGACAAGGGTCCGCTGACCGCCGCAGGGTTCCAGCGATTCTGACAGCAACGGCGCCGCCGAGCCTCCGATCTGCACTGGGTGTTTCTCATTCCTGTCTTTTTTTTTTTCTTCTGCCAGTAGGGGGCATCCTAACTAGGGTCAGCGGGAGTTTGGTGGCTCTGCGGATAGCATCGGTGCCTCACACCACCCCTGGTGTTGTAGGTTTGAATCCCATGCATGCTCTTCCCCCTCTTTACCTCCCACAGTCCAAAGACGTGTTCCAGGAGGTTTTCTGACTCCAAATTGCCGTCGGTGTGCGAGTGTTTGCCTGAATAGACGGGAGGGAAACTTCATAAATTTGTTACATAATCTTACAGATGAGATTATTTGATAAATAGGATTTGGCTCCAAAATAACAATTTGAATTCCAAAAGATTATGTGATTTATTTGGTGCTTTTGTCCAAGGTGACTTACAGTGTTGGGTTTGTACACAGCTGTTTATAGTGTGTGTGTGTGTGTGTGTGTGTGTGTAAAGGTTTGTGCGGTACTCAGTTACTGGCTCCAAGTGAGCGTGAAGGAGGCTGAATATTAGCTAATGCTCACTGGAAGTTTCTCTGAAGAAGAACATCTGCTAAATTAATCAGAATAAATGTAAGTCAGTTACAGTAACAGTTTTAACTGCTCGCAGGAAGACATCTGGAAGGCGTTTGCATGGTGCACCATCTGGACTGTCCCACTGGCCACCGACTCACCTCTCAGCCCTCATCCCACTGACGCCGCCACTCCGTTTGCCCGGCGCGGAGAGGGACAGGGGACAGGAATGGGGGACGGGGACGGGGACAGGAAATGGGGACAGGGGACAGAGGACAATGGCAGGGATGGGGGGGTGTACATCCTCAGCTGGAGCTCAAATACAGAATGCTGCCTATTTCTAGCTGTGTCAGCAGCTCTTGCAGTGTGTGTGGGGGGAGAGGTCCACATGCCACCAGGGACAAGAGCCCTTAAACAGATCTCTTTTGGACAGAAAATTCTGCCACACACAAGAACCAGCGCAAGTGGGTTGAGGATGTAAGGCTATGGGTGTGTAGCCAAAACACACACACACACACACACACACACACACACACACACAGAACGGAGACGGGGGTCATAGAGGAGTTTCCTTGGGAGTCAGAGAGCAACTGGCAGGGTGTAATTGTCAACGCAGTGCCCCCCCACAACCCGCACCGCGAATCCGTCCCCCACATCAAAGGCGAGCCCTCCGGAGAGCGCAGCCAAAGTGTTACATAAGCAGGTTCCAAGCAGCACGCTGAAACACACCAAACCAGAGCTTCCACAAAGCCCCCCCCCACCCCCAGTGCTTTGGACCCATCTCTACAGACCCTCTCTACAGACAGGATGTTCTTACTGCAGGACTCCAGTGGCCCCCAGCTCAGCCTCACTTTGTGTTGTTATTCACACAGGCGGTCCATTCACACACACACACACACACACACACACACACACACACACAGTCCATTCACAGCTTCCTGTATTTATATCTGCAGCTTTGATATAAATCATTTATTTGGTGACAATTGGGGACCTGGGGGGGGGGCGTCACAGCACAGCTGGGAAAACTGCAGGGCAGATGAGGAGCATTAGCCCCCCAGCAGTGCGCCTGTTTCTGTAGAAGTTGCCTGGCTGTAATCGGGAGTGAGTCCCTCCACATGACAAAACTCAGGCGTTGCTCGATCCTGTCACCCCCCCACCCTGGTCCAGTCTGGTGCCTGAGGTTCTGTCAGGATTCTGAAGTAATGTTTCATACACAGTATGACGTCATCGGCCTGTTACTGTGTCGCTGTAGTACGGTTACCGCATTTTTTATTAGTTACTCCTTTCTTTATCTTTCCTCCAAACTGACCTCTGTTCTCTCAGCTTCAGTGATTTATGCAGCAGGGTGGTCTCAGACTGCATGGACCCCCTGCTTACGAGTGCATGAGTCAGAGACGTCGTTATATTTTGTTTTATGTTTCATTTTATGACGTCACTATAAAGGCGTCAACTTCACCTTAAATTCGTATTTCAAACATTCACATCTTGAGGGACAGCAGCTCCTCCATCAATAGATTTGAACCCTGGTTCTTTGCACTTGTGACCTGCTGAAGTCCACATTTACTGTTTGTACAGTGAGAGTGTGGACAGGCTGTGTCTTCCTGTGGACTCAGATCATAGTCCAGCCCCCCGTCACACAGCAAACATCAGATCTCAGATGATGCATATTATAGGCAACATTAGGTTGTTCTCTATGAGACCAACTTCTGACCAGGAGAGGAGTTAAATCCCGTTTCGTTTTCGCCCACTGTCCCATCACCACCACTGACCACCACTACCTACCACCCACTGTCCCATCACCACCACTGACCACCTCCCACTGTCCCATCACCACTACTGACCACCTCCCACTGTCCCATCACCACCACTGACCACCACTACCTACCACCCACTGTCCCATCACCACCACTGATCACCTCGCACTGTCCCATCACCACCACTGACCACCACTGCCTACCTCCCACTGGCCCATCACCACCACTGACCACCACTGCCTACCTCCCACTGTCCCATCACCACCACTAACTATCTATCTATTTACCTACTCATGAATATTTATCAATATTCTACATCAGCGTGTCTGTGTTGTCCTGTGACGTCATGTTTACTGTGCTCTGTACCGCGGTGCAGGAGAAGCTACATTAGAACGACAGTAACTGACCCTCGAGCCTTAACGCCGGCGTGTCAGTTTCCTCCACGGCAACACGGTGAAAATGAGGTAAAACTGCACGCCGACGAGTCAGTGTTTCTCCCTCTGTCTCCATTACTCGCACAACTGTCCTGTCAGAGCAGCAGTTGTAGGAACACAATTTTTGGCATTGAAAAAAATGTAATAAAAATATACAGTAGAAATAAGGAAATAAAAAACACAGTCGATAACAGACGAGCAGTAGCAGTAGCATGAGCGCACGTGCGCGTGTGTGAAGTCACGCCCCCCCACCTCTCTCACTCTCTCGCCCCCCACCCCCCGGAGTGACGGTCAGTAGTAGCTGGGCTCTTCCTGTCGTGTCCTCAGTGGCAGTGAGGGCCCCCCGCGATGTGATGCGCGCTCCGTGGCTTCGCACCCAGTCGGAGGCGGCGGACCGAGAGCGAGTCGCGCGACGGAGCCCCAGTGAGTCGAACCGCGATCCACAGCGCAGCGCCCGGTCCGGACCGGTCCGGTCCATGGCGCTGGACGGGGACTAGACAGGAGGGGGGGGACAACCCTGAGACCCGTCGGTCCCTCCTCTTCATCTTCCTCCTCCTCGTCGCCTTCACCGTTGAGCTCGTCGGCGGGCGTCGCTCCCGCGTCTCCACCATGGCCCCCGGGTGCGAATGACTGGGACGCGCTGCAGTCGACATGCCACACAATGTCACCTCGCTCAGGAACCGCACGGAGCTGGGGCACGGGCGCGCGCTCGCCGCGGGGACGCGCCCCGCCTGGGCGGTCACGGTGCTGGCCAGCGTGCTCATCTTCACCACCGTGGTGGACGTGCTCGGCAATTTCCTGGTCATCATCTCGGTGCTCAGGAACCGCAAACTTAGGAACGCGGGTGAGTGCGGAAGCGCGCGCGCACACACACAAACGAGAGCGCGAATGTGTTATTGAACTTGTGTGTTCGGACTAACGGCGCCGGGCGGCTTGTTTTGCTCCAGTTAATTTCGGGAAAGTTTTTTTTTTTTTTTTTTTTAATCAAACGCGCTTCAGTTGAGGATTTTAACGTTTTCTGTCGACAAAAAAAATGTGAATGAGGAGCGGAACTCCAGCTCGGGCTCGTGCCGAGTCGCGCGCTCATTCATGTCTGCTGAGGTCCGCGAATGAGCTTCCGCCTGGTGCTGAATGGATGGATGGATGGATGAATGAATGAATGAATGAATGAATGAATGAATGAAGGAAGGAACGCGCGGGCTATTTGTTTTTGTAAAAAAAAAATTATTCTGCATTATGAGTAAAAAGATGTAACACGATACAGTGTAATGGCGCGCGCACGGCAGCGTAGCACGCGAACCCCCCGCCGTTTTTACCGGCGTCCTCAGCGGCCACCAGCCTTCAGTCACTTGACAGAAGTTATAGTTTTGACGGCGGAAAGTGCGGTTTTTTGTGTATTTTTTAGTGTCCAGTTAAACTGCCAAAAGTTACGTTTTCGGGCTGAATTTTGACCTCGGGGCGCGTGACCTCAGGTACAATACAGTCTGGTTTACTTAGTTGTGGGTTCTTGTACCGCAGTGTTGTCCCGCCGTGCGGTAAAATCCTGTTCGCCGCAGAGCTGGAGCACGAAACACTGTCCGTGTTTTCGTTTCCAACCTGCGGCGATTATTGATATTAATATTATTAGAGGTGATAACTGGTGTAAAGCGGCTCCGTTACAGCGAGTTAGTCTATAAATAAAACTGACCCCCTGTAGTTGTTTATTTGTACAAAGGACACAAGTTTCCAGGTTGTCTGAAGACATGTTCGGAAAGGTGGGGGGTCCCCGGAACTGGGAGGTGCGTGTGTGTGTAAGATGGGTCTAAAGTTGTTTTGGACATTTATATACTTTTCGGTTAATTCACACTTTACTCTATACAGTAATCATTAGTGGTCAAACTGGAATGTTTCTTTACCCCACTGTGTCTCCTGTACTCCACTGTGTCTTCTTTTACCTCACTGTGTCCCCTGTACTCCACTGTGTCCCCTGTACTCCACTGTGTCTTCTTTTACCCCACTGTGCTCCTTTACCCCACTGTGTCCCCTGTACTCCACTGTGTCTTCTTTTACCCCACTGTGCTCTTTTACCCCACTGTGTCCCCTTTACCTCACTGTACTCCTTTACCCCACTGTGTCCCCTTTACCTCACTGTACTCCTTTACCCCACCGTGTCCCCTGAACTCCACTGTGTCCCCTGTACCCCACTGTGCTCCTTTACCCCACTGTCCTCCTGTACCCCACTGTGCTCCTTGAGCCCACTGCGAGAACTACCTCCCCATTTGCACAGACGCCCTACAGCCCCAGCCCCCAGGTGATGTGGAAACTCACACACTAGCACTCTAGTCCAGCATTCTGGCAGCACACCTTCATTCACAAAAGCTGCTCGCGCTCCTTTTCTGGCTGCTTCTGGTGTGTAAATTCCACTCAGCAGAGCAGCTGTAGCTGGTTGGGCAGCTGTAGTGGGTTGTGGGGCTGGGGGGTTTTTCAGGCATCCTCTCGCTCCAGGGATGTGGCCCCCTGTGAATCGCCTGCCGCTCGGTGGTGTGTGAGAACGACACGCTGCACGTGCCCTGTCTGTCACGTCACGTAAAAATGAATTCCAGCGCCGACCTGAGGACACGCAGCTCCTCTGGTGTCTTCAGCTCACAAACATCAAGGGCTTCTTGAGCTTCTTGAGCAGTAATATTCCCACAATATATAATAACAATGATGTGTGATATTTATTTGTTTTCTCTGGTTTTCCACATTGAGAACGCAGGGTGTTATTCGCTGGTAGTGAATCTGTGCACAAAGGACCCGCTTCTCTGCTTGTCTGTGTATATTTGTGTCTGTGAATGGGTGTGTGTGTGTGTGTGTGTGTGTGTGTGTGTGTGTTTATGCATGTGGAAGTGTTTGCAAGTCCTCTACACACCCACACGCCTGTCACATGCACACGCCAAATGGCATTTTCTGAGACACGGCCACACTGGAATTTCACATCAACCGGCTGCTTATTAATCCATCAATATCTTTGTGTGTGTGTGTGTGTGTGTGTGTGTGTGTGTGTCAAGGTCACGCAGGGCCTGGAACACTGGTGCGTGCGTTGGAGTGTCGCTGATCTGTGGGTGTCAGCAATGCATGTGTGAAGGGGGGGCAGCGTTGAGTCGGCCATGTGGTCATCACTGGGCTCTCCAGCCCGTCTGTAGGGTCCACTATTAACGCTGCAGGAAAACATGGAAGCAGCTCTATGGTCAACCCTGGAGGGACACCAGCAGACCACCACCCCCACCCTCCAGCAGAGGGCGGCGTCGTGAGCAGCTGTGTTGACCGTCACAAGGCCTCGTGTGCTGATCTGGTGGCCAGGGGTCATTTAAATGCCCCCGGGAGCCCCTCCTCTCACTCGGCTATCTTGAGGGCAGTCAGTGTGAGACACTGGGGGTCCCAGGTCAGAGTCCCCTCTATGTTGGAGCACCGCTGCCCAAGTTCGGTGATTCAGGGTCAGGTTGGAAGGTGGCACCGTCACAGCCCCCCCGGGGGTTTTGGGTCGGGCTCCTCTGAGTGACGGGGCTGTCTCCACCTCGCCGTGTCTCTCCGAGCCCTCAGATCTGTCCCTGTCATGTTGTCGGATTTAGGAACAGAGGCGGAATCTGACTGCGAAACAGTTGTATGATGTCCAGTCGGTGGCGCCGGGAAAGGGACCCGACAGCTGACCTGGGCGGCGAGGAGCCACACTGTTTTCACTTTAACCGGTTAATTAAACTGGCCGTTTCTGGACCCCCCCCCCATCCAGCAGTCGCTAAAGCCCACCAAGTTCTGCCTCTGTAAGGGGGGGGTAGCACTGGTTCCTCAGTCTGAGTTTGCACGGCCTCCCCATGTTTGCAAGTCTCCCGGTGCTCTGGTTTCCTCCCACAGTCCAAAGACACATGTTTCGGGCGGAATGGCCTTTATTGTACGCGTGCCCTGTGACAGACCGGTGACCCCTCCAGGGGGTGCCCACCCTCACACCCTGTGCTTCCAGGATAGAATAAACTGCTGCTCCTGGTTCCTAGCGACAGCATCTGTGTCGCCACTGCGTTGCGGTTTCCGGCCGACCGTCTTCAGCCGGATCGGAAAAAACTTTTTATTTTCCCCGTTTTGTCCGTGTTCCATCGCCATTAGTCTGTCAATATCGCGGTCAGCAGTTCGAACAACCGAACACGAACGTTGTGCTCGTGTGCGGCGCCACTGCCTTTAAGAGTTTCTAATGAAGATTTATTTACTTGTTTAATTCACACTGGCAAAAGTACAGACCTCCCCGGGACTGGCTGCCCGCTGCGTTTGTGTGCACAGGTGCAATAATTGTTAAAAATATATTTCCCTCTTGTGCCTTTTGACTAGATACGTACAGCGGCAGTGAAAAGTGTGAATCCACTTTTTTCGGAACTAGTTTTTTACGTCACATAAAAGCGTGAGGTGGAAATGAGGCGCCGGGTTGTCCAGGAGATGCGGGACACCTGTGCGAGTCTTTGCTCCCCCTCTTCCGTCCAGCTGCTCCCACACAGGTGATGCCCAGGCTGCGCAGGGGGCCTCACCCTCTGTCTGTACGGGTGAGGAGGTACTCAGCGGTACGCAGCAAACTTTCTTCTACCTGTCACTCTTTGGAGAGCTGGGACTTGTTCCCGCACCCCAGCACTTCCCATAATCCCCCCGGTGCTCTTTTCTGCTCCCCCCGCCCCATGGAGTGGGGCAGATTCCCAGTAAAATCACTATAGCTGTGGTGCATTATTCACAACAGGCTCACAGCTACATTCCATTACCTAGGATTAGAAAAGCCACTTCAGATGCCTCCACGCCAAAGTCCAGGGCCCTCAGGTGGCCAGGGAACAGAATGTGAATGGGAATGGGAAGAGAAAGTCACATAGTTCTCCCCTCAGAAATAAACCCAGCGATTAAACTCAGACCAAAATTCCACACCATAATCTCAAGGTCATTACTTGAGAGAGGCAAGCTGAGGAAGGGCTGAGCAGTTATCCAGCTGAACAGCATCTCAGATGCTATGATCTTTACACATCATGACTAACAACCCCCTGGTCCCGTGGTCGTCGCGTAACTGGGGCTCGAAATCCACCCTCATCCCTCAGGACAACCCTGTAACGGGAGAGAGAACATGAAAAGGATCTGCGCGTGTGTGTGTGTCAGAGCTTTTCAGAAGAACCCCTACCAGACCCTCTGCTGTGCTGCCGGAATGGAAGCACGTGGTAGCAGGAGGGAAGTTCAGAAGCTCTGGTTGCCCCTTTCAGCCACCGCTGTGTCTTTTTGTTTCTCCGCGTTTCTGCGGTGTGCATTGTACAAAACACGTCTGTAATCTTAAAGCGGCCCGTCACACTGTCAGAACCTCTCGCCGTTTCAAAGAATCCCGCCGAATTAGTTTCCTCTCCATGTGTGACGTTCTTGCATAATTTAGGGGGCTTTTCAGCGCACTCCGCTTTTGGAGTTGGGCTCCATTTGAAAACCTTTCCGGTGCCTTTTAATGCTTACCGGGAGGGAAGGTAAACCTGGGCGTGTGTGTAATCTCAGCTCCCGCGCCGGGGCGTTGAGATCCGTCCCCCGCCGTGTTCTTATGTCTCCGAAGGAGGGGAAAAGAGGAGAGGTGGAAAGCTGTGGTTGGTCTCTCAGCCGAGGGCCTCCTTTTCGTATTTATTCATCTGTCCGCTGCTTTCCTCAAGTGACTTGCAGTGATTTAAAAGCTTTTTTTTTTTTTTTTTTAGACGTTTAGGGGACACGGTTCGATGGTACAACAACAGCAGGTGGGATTCAAACCTGCGCCCCTCTTTTAGAGCTTGTGCCCATCGTGCCCATCCCTCCCCTGGCGGAAAAATAGAGTCCAGCAGAACTGTCTGACCTGCGGACTTTCCGGAAATGCTTTTCATGGGACCCGCTGCGCCCTTCGCCGCCCTAACGTGATTTCCCCCGGACTTCTGTGACATTCACTTATTGGGCCGGGCACAGCCTGACGATGAGTCCCCCCACACCACAGGAGCCCCCGCCAATGTCCATAAAGTTAACCGCATGAACCTGCCAAGCGCTGAGCACATCCGTAATAAGCCATTCCGTCACAAAGAGGCCCATAAACGTGTCTGTTTTTAAAGTGACCCCTTGCCCCCCCGTGGGGACTGGACTGGGTTCCAACCTCGGTTTTGGGTGTCGTCGGTATTAATAACAATTGAAGCCACGGCGCTTCTGTGTTTGAATTATTCATTTGGCGAAAGCTCTTTATACACAGACCTGTATGGCCAGGGAGGTGAAGGCGCTGAGATAAATCGGACGCGGAGGACCTGCCGTGACACCAGGACGAACACCGATGACAAACCGCAGCAGGACGTTCTCAGGGTAGGTACCCTCCCCCCCCAGGCGATGCAGGCGGCTTCGTACATGTCGACCCTGAAGATGGTTCATGTTCTGATTTCCATCTCGCGATGGTGGGTCAGGAGGGATCTCCTTACGCAGCTCCAGCAGATAGCGGTGGGGGCTCAGAGTGGTCCGAGTGACACCGGTGTGCCTGACGGCCGCTGGATAAAACAAAAGCCGCTGCGGAATCCCTTTGCCAAGTGGGTGGTTATTAGGTTTCGACCTGAACACGTGGCAGGAGAAGCAGGTGGCTTGTTTCTGAGGGAAGATCAGGAGGGTTGAGGAAGCGCAGTTTGACTCTGTATTCCTTGACATTCCATCCTGTGACCACCTGAGGGAACCTGGACTTTGGGGTGGGCAGGTCCTGGGCCAGGGCATCTGGAGAGGGTTTTTTTTACCAGCGACTTGATGGTGAGTTGAACTGGGGGCTGTGAACTGCTCTCATTGATCGATGGATTGATTGCAGTGACGGAGCGGCATCCCCACGACTTCTGCGCTCCCTGTTTCCCCAGCAGGAGGCGCTGATGAGGGCAACCTGGAGGACCTCCGTCTCCATCGTCACGGTGGACGGGGGGGTCTCCTGGCCAACCTGCTGTCAAGCTGCGACTCTCGTAAATAAAATGGCTGCTTTGCAAATGGGGGCAGTGAGGTCACCGGGGTTCTTTCCGCTGGGGTTTTTAGTGCCCCCCTCTGAGACAAAACTGCTCGGCAGTCTCTGTCAGCGGTCGGCTTGATTGACAGCTGTCACTCTGACTTACTCTTCATGTTTTTCTTTCTTTTTTATCTGCGCTCTGACCTTGAGAGGGATGTAAACCGCTGACATTTCAAAATGCTGTCCCACTCCAGCGAGGGGCACCGGCTCCACGTCACCCGCGGCAGCGTAAATGTCACTTATTAACAGGTTGCGGCCAGAAAGCAAACCTCTGGAAACGTGTGGTTCAGTTAAAAAAAGCTGGGCGCTTAGCGTGCGGCGCACCTGCTCTTTTGGCTCGGTGACGGAAAAGCCTCTCGGTCGGGACTGAACCCGGTCGGCGTTTTGCTCACACGGGAGAAGAAAGGCACCCAGCTGGGGGTCCCGGCAGAAGCTTCCTAAGGCCCTTGGCACCTGGGGGCGGATCCTTTCTTTGGGTCTTTTTTCTCTGAAATTGTTTATAGTAGCAGTTTTACATACGCCATCTAATGTGAGAAATGGTAAAAGCAGGGAGAACAGAAACACGGTCAGAGGCACGATGGGGGCTGGTTGACGTACGCGGTAAAACGGTGGAAAGACGGCGTGTTTGGCAGGGCTGCAGAAGGAGGACTGTGGGGCTACAAGCTTTCCGTACAGAACATCATGTCTCCAGCACTCAGACTCAACACAACAAATGAGGCAGTGAAGGGGCCGGTAATCCCCCAATAACACCCCAACGTGGTGGAACACACCTGAGATACAGTGGCAGTGCATTATGGGAGAGACGTATGGCTTAATTCCACCTGTAGCCATTTATTTGTGGCTTCTAGGAATCTTTTCATTGCAGCTCCGGAACCCTCTTTCTGCCTGGCCCCCGGGATAGAACCCCACCCCCCACCCTACACACATACACACACACACACACACACACACACACACACACACACACCCACACACACACACACACACACACAAATAAACCAGCTCACTGTTTCGAGTTGTGACCTCACCATAATACGGACCCCATCTGTGCCATCCGGCTGATGTTAGACGAGGACAAATATTTTTGTCATTTTGTTAAATTTTTATTTTTTTGCCTTTGTAATTTTACGAATGGCAGTTTTCATCAACTTACACACATGCCAGGTTTGGGCTGCAGGGAGAAACTGTCCGCCCTGCCGGTGTTTGTTGCCAAGCTTGAAGGGCCACGAAAACATGGGAAAATCAGACACCCGCCAAACCAACTCTCAGCCTCCCTCTTGAAATCAATGTAGAAAATTCGGAACAACCCTGTTTAATAGGCTGTCTGCAGGGGGTGTCGGGGAACTCCAGGGAGGACGACATTGATGACGTATTCATGAAGGACAGGAGCACGTGTAAACAAATCAGGTATTGATTAAAAGGTGGATTCTGTGTGAGCCCGGCTGCGGCGCGTCGAGCCTGAACAGACATCGACCAAAGCCCACCGGGATCTCGAGATGCATTTTGAATCAGCGTGAGTCGAGCAGAACCCCCCCGGGGCACCTCATGCTGATATGATGCCATCTGTCGTATCGGTTTTCTCAGAACTGAAGCCGTTCCTAGAAGACCTTCCCTGGGACCCCTGGCGGCTTTGAGGGGATGCCGGGGCGTTGGCCGGCAGCGCGGAAAACGAGGGCGACGGAAACAAATCAGTTTGCCTTTCGACGGTCCCCGGCGGTGCGGTTGCCCAGCTTTCTTCTGGTTTGTTCTGGAATGATGTTCTCCCACCATCCTTGCGCTGGGCGAGGAATTGACTGCGCGCTGGTAAAGGGGCCTGTTTATTGCACGGACTTGACACTACGACCTCCTCGCATCAATATCGCTTGTTTTATTGTCTGTGAGGAAGCCCCCCCCCACCCCAACGCTGCCCCCCCGAACACCGAAAGGGTGCTGTGCTGTCGTGCTGGAGTGCAAGACCATTAACACTCATTTATATTCATCTATTAGATGCTTCTCTCCAAATTGTGTTCTCCAGAGAACACAAAAGAGCATCAGCAACAGAGTAAAACCTGTGTGGCTGATACCACCACATTGCTGGTTCACATCCTGCTAGCGGGTGCCTATAGATGAGAGATTGAAAGGGGAAATAGATGATCATTTGTGTAGCTGTCAGGAGAGAAATGGCTGGAGAGAGTTGGGGTCGAGACCCTTCTTGAATGCTGGGAGGGGGTCAGCCGCTCCGAGGGCCCGCAAACGTTGTGAGGTTGACTGGTGAGGGGGGTGGAGGAGCGCAGAGCTCTTGGTGGGGTGAAGCGAGCGAGCAGCTCCCGTAAGTGTAGTAGCAGGGGGGTCTGTTGGCCGTCTTAGGGGCGGCTGAGGAGGGACAACGAGATCGGGGAGGATCGGACCCTGTCCTGCAGTTCCCGCGATGGCTTTTGCCAGTAATGTCTGAAGCTGGTTGATGATACGAGCTGCCAGACTCAATTTGTCCCTTTAGTTGATTTGCATTGAATTTTCATTAGAGACCAGCGAAGGGTCAGCTGCTCCGTGCAAACGCTGCACTGTGTGTGTGTGTGTGAGTGTGTGTGTGTGTGTGTTTGTGTGTGTGTGTGTATTCGGGGGGAGGTTTACACTTTTATTCCAGCAAAGCACCCCCTTTCCTCAAAACTTTGTGGCGTTCAATTTATTTATTTCTGCCGCTGGTGGCCCCTCTGCGCCCGACAACACACTCCGCTTTCAGGCTGTGTGACTCCGCTCTGGCCTGTTCAACACCCCGCTGTCGCCGCAGGTCCGTCCGAGGGAGGTGGCGCGTCTCGAGAGCCCCTTCCCTGGTTAGAGCAAATTTAAGGTGCTCTGTCGCAACTTTTGGTGGCGTAAATCACCATGGCTCCTTTATAGAAATATCAGTCGGGTCGCGATGCCGCCGGATGTAACCCGGAAAACGAAAGCGTGTTGTCTCTGCACGCTCTTATTTCATGCGCCCCGTCAGCTGGTTCGTCACAAACGCGCCCACCTTCTCGGAAGGAGCACCAAACGTGAGGAAACACCGTGGAGACGAGTTGAATCCCTCCCAGTCACGTGTTCTTTACTCGGACCCTCTCGACACAGTCGTCCTTCTAGATGTTAGAGAAATGAAAAACACGGGAAAGTGTTTGCATGTTCGAAAAGCCGCGACTGCGACACCGGTATGCTGAGCAGCCCGTGTGCAGCTCCCAGCAGTAAGGAGCTGCGGGTGGTTTGGTCGGCGGCACCGCGGCCCTCGGTGGAGGTGGTCAGGCGTGTTTGTTCGTTTCCAAACTTGGTCGCATTTTATCCAGCGCCGCATAATTTCTCCTGTTGTGTTCCGCTATCTTTGACTGACGTTCCGATGATGAAAAAGACAGAAGTGGAACATCTATCTTGCATTATTTAAAGCACGCCTCTGGAGCGCTGGCGAATATCAAAGAAAAGAATCCATTCTGTTACGGCTCAAGAAACACTTGATAATGTCTTCGCCGGGGAAGAGCGTCGGCGTCCCAGGTGGATCGACGGGTGCCGGTTCCAGTCGGCCGCAGCGCGTCACCTTCCTCTGGGGATCGTCCGTTTGCGCCTGCATTTTTGTTTTTAATTGAACACCGCGGTTGCCGTCCAGGGTGCGGGTGCAGGGGGGGGGGGGGTTGAAATGTTTTGTAGGAATCTTTGCATTTCAAAAATGCAAATGTGCTCAATCAAAGCAGATGGGATGGGGATCTGAAGGGGGGGGGTGTGGGACCACCAAGTTGGACACAAGAAGGTTAGTATGATGTCAAAGACCCTCTTTATTTATTTGAGCCCTTTCCCAGTTACAACTTGCAGGAGTCGGGTTGTGTAACCACTTAAACAGTTTTTACCACATCAACTCAGGGTAACGGCAAGAGGAGGTGGGATTCAAACGCGGGACCTCAGATGGATTCTCTAACCGTTTCGCCACCTGCTGGCTGATTACCTCTTCCCCGTCGCCGTACAGCCGTGGAAGGATTGCTCACATTTGCCTCATTTCCAAAAGGAAAATATAAAATAAATGCAACGCTGAGGCTGTAAGGAATAAACACATCACAACAGTCGCTGAGAACATTTCCCGTGAAGAATGCCCCCCCCCCCCCCCCAGCAGGGCGCCTTTGTGACACGGTGACACGGCAGCCCTTCGGGAGAGAAGGGATTAATAGGACCAAATTGACTGGAGCTGTCCTAATGGGCCGCCCCCCGCGTGTGATTCCAGATTAAGTCCCCATGGCGCCGGATCGGAGGGCGGTGGTTGGGATTTTTGCAGAATGTGGCGTCGATGCGGATTGTTGGTACTGCGCAGGGGAGGTGTGTGAAGAAGACTTCAGCATCCATCCGTTATCCTCAACCGCTAAGGGTTGTGGGGTCTTGAGCCTATCCGGCACCCTGGACACTGGGTTATGGAACCACAACCTGAACGGAGCACCAGTCCATCGCAGGGGGCCTCGACACATCATGGTAGCTGGGAAAACTTGGGACCACCAAGTGGGACACAAGAAGATTATTATGATGTCATAATGATGTCGACGGTCCGCTGACCGTTTGGATCATCCTCGGGTTCAAGAAATGGAAGATCCAGGTGGCTTTACTTTTTATGTCGAAAATATGGCCGTTTCCGTTTATTCAACTTACATCATCAGGCTACTTACCCCGACTTTCCCGTTTCTCCCGCCGGGTAACTCGGACCGCAGCCGAAGTCCTTCGTACTACAGCGGCACATGAGATTTAAACCCTTCTCCTCCACATGTGAGAGAGCAGCTGTAACCGCCACGCCGCCTGCTGCCGAGCGGCACTCTGCTGGGTGGAAACTGAGCCCAGACACGGGGGGGTGGTAACCCCGGGCTTTAACGTGAGGTGAAACACGGTAAAAGCAGCGCTCAGTCGGTTTTCGGCTCATTGTTTCGCAGCAAATGAACAGACCAGAGCTCAGCACTCGCTCACATGTTTACTCTGTTATTTATAACTGGGGCAACGTGATGTAACAGCGGTGTAACGTGCTCATGGTGCCCCCCTTGCACCGCACCGCCTCCTCACCCCCCCACTGCCCATTCGGTCTCATCTGCATACTTGGGTGGCCTTGTTTGTTTATTAGGCGTCTGAGCAGCAGAGGAGTCACCGAGACGGGACGCCGGGACACAGTCCGACCTCGTTGTTGCCCCCGTCGGGCCCCTCGGCGTCGGACAGCTGACAGCTTGTTTGTCTTCTGCTTCCTCTCCGCTGTCATTGGTTAATTTAGCAAATTGGGGTGATTTATCCTCTTTATGTGACTGTGTACTTATATCAGTTCAGGGTCTTGCAGCAGGAGGTGGGACTCAAACCCAAGTGGTTCCGGTCCACAGGCCAGAGCGATAACCACTCCGCTGCCTGCAGGATTGCGCAAAGACGAGCAAAGCTCGTCGTCCCCATTTGGACGTCACCATCACTGTCCTCAGATGACGGTTCGACGGAGGCGGCGACACAGGAGAGACAGGAGATGAAAAGAACACAGGACTTAGTCCCAAACAGGGGCGACTCAGCGTGAACAAAAGACCACCGTCACTAGACAGAGGGCTTAGAGGCACACACACACACACACACACACACACACACACACCTGCTGGAGTGCAGCTTGTTTGTTCAAAACCTCCTTTGTCATGACGGGTTTGTTCTTGAAGCAGCTCACTGAAGAGGCACATGGGTGGGAACCATTAAAAAAAAGCAGCCGCTGGGGACGGACGACTGGGTGGCTATCAGGAGGGAGGCGGGTGAGTTTCTGCACTTTTCTTGAATGCTGGGAAGGATTCAGCAGCTCTGAGGACTAGAGGGAGATGGCTGTTTGGACCCCACCTCCTGCTGTAGTATCCTTCATTAAGGTACTTACTCCAAACTGATGCAGTAAAAGTTACCCTGCTATACAAAAACAGTAAATCGGTGTAAACAGACATCTAACATCAACACTGCGAGTCACTTTGCCGCCTAAAACAGTAAATTGTAATAGTCGAAATAATTAAAATTTCTTTAAGCTCCTTCTGTCGCTCCTGGGTGATGTTCTGTCCCTCAGCTGCTGTAAACAAATGTTTTACTGTGCGATCAGAACGTCTGTCACGATCGTGACGGCGAGCTGTTGGATCGAAGCCGGACTCTCACAGTTCCTGGAGAAACAGGTTTGTGCAACATTTTCCTGGACTGGATGCGTATACATTTACAGTCAGATGGCATCTCAGATACGTTTGGCTTTTTGAAGATGGTTTTGCTTTTATTTGCAGTATTTATGAAATCTATCTGTGTTTGCACACCCACACGTGGCTGTGGGTGTGGATCTGAGCGCCTGCTGACAGCCCCGCCACGGGGGGTCCGTTCTGAGGGGCGGATCTGGCCGCCGCTGGTGGTTTGCGCTACAAACACATACGTTTAGGGTTTGGGACGGTGCAGTCTGGCTGCCCGGATGTTGGATGGGCCCTTGATACCCCCTTTGGGCACCGACCCAACACAGCCCCGGCGTACAGTTTGAGTTGTCCTCATTATGGGTAACCGCTTGTGAAGGGTTGTGGGGTCTGCAGTATATCCAGGAGGTGAGGCAGGGGACACCCCGGATGAGACGCCAGTTCACCACAGGACCCTCACACCTTCATGTACCCTACAGGTGACGCAGGGTTACCAATCCGCCTGGACGGCGGGAGGAAACCAGAGCACCTGGAGGAAACCCACACGAACATGGCAAGAATCTCCGGACTCCGCACACCCCAAGGTGGATTCAGACCCACAGCCCAGGTGCAGCCAGCGTCGTGTTGTTATACGAAAGTGTTTTCAAATAGCTGCGAAACGTCTGGGCTTTCTTAAGACGGGGACGTGGGAACGTGACCTGGATCGTCTTCCCCGTCTGCACTGTCCGGACCTACCTGAAGATACACGAGGCGTGCGGATCGTTCCTCGTCTGTTTACTTGTGTCTGCACATATTTGCATTTTCTCCGTGTGCCGATTCTGTCTGCGTTTGTCGTGACCCAGTTAATTAAGAAAAACAACAGAGCAGAACTGCAGGTTACATCATGAAAGGAGGAGGGAAATAAGAAGACGGCGAACGGCAAAAAGGGAATAAACAAAGCAAAGCAAATGGAGCAGAGCAGCAAAAGGTTACCATCTTCTGAAAAGGTTGACTAGAATTTCCGGGATTTTCTCGTAACTGATGTCAGAAACATCGGAGGCTTGCGTTTGAAGAAAGTTGGCCTCTGGAGTCAAAGGTGATGGAAGGAGCATTTGATGCCCGTTGTGGCTTTATGAAACATTTCAAGGCTCGTGGGTCACCTTATTGTCTTTCTGCCCTTAGTGAGACATACAAGGAGAAGGAGATGTAGCTTCTCCTGGACCGCGGTGCACAGCAAACAGACAGTATGTCCATACAGGTCGGTGGTGGTGGTGCTCAGTCTCTATTGTGTGTGTGTGAGGACCTGCAGGAAAACACTGTTCCTCGAGATTCTCCCAGAGGGCAGCGGAGAGGCTGGGAGGGGTCTGTGGTGCTGCTCTGAGCTCTCCTGTCACACCGCTTGTTGTAGGTGGTCTGGATGGTGGCCAGTTGAGCTCTGGTGATGGACTGGCCATCTTCACCCCCCCGAGCAGAGCTCCCCAGCCAGAGGCAACACAGTTCTCACAGCAGAAGGATGCAGAAGGTCAAGAGGCTCTCTGTGGCACATCTGTCACGTCTGGACTGTGTCCTGCTGTAAAATGGAAAAATGAGCGGCCGATCCCGAAACAACAATGATGGCGCTGCTTTTCCCCAGTGAGACTTTACACGGTTACCCTGATTTTCCAATTTATCGGAAATTTTTACCATGTCACTTCAAGGCAAGTACCTTAATCAGGGTACTACAGAAGGAGGTGGGATTCAATCTACTCTTTCTGATCACAAGGCTGCTCTTCTAACCACTGCGCCACCTGCTGGCCCCAGAGTTGAAATCGATTATTCCATTGATAAGAGTGCTGGTGGTGGGGAGGGGGGTCCCATGAGGCCCATCCATTGCTCATTTATTTGCGAGCAGCTCACGAGGAACAAACGTTTGAACATCAACCGCCCCTGTGGATCCGATAAATATTCATCTCATTCCGTTTGTTCCATGGAGACCCCCCCCCCTCAACTCTGGCTGCCGACTGCACGGTTTTGCTGCTCGGTTGTGCCGTGCGGAAGGGAGCAGCTGAGAAGAGCCTCCTGAGACACAAACCTGCACCCTTCTGGTCCAGAGCGGGTGTTGTAGGCTCCGATGGGCTGCAAAGTCTAGTGGGCATCACGTCACTTCAAACACACCCAAGAAGTGGCCTCAGTGGTGTGTGTGTGTTATTCCTGGTAGAATTCCTAATATGTCATTATTATTATTATTATTATTATTACTGTATTTATTTAGAATGCAGATATAATAGCGCTGGTACATTTTATTCAAAGTGTAAGGACACAGTGACGGCTCTGTTGAGGTCCTTGAATGGGCCGCAGGGGACCTGTTTGTCACGTGTCCATTTCCTTTTGACCGCATGTCCGGGGCGTGTCTATAGGGGGCGCTGTGTGGAACTGATCTGCTGTAGTTGCCGTGTAACTCATTACCACTGTGTTTGTTTGTGCAAATCTCTAATGGTGCCGGGAGTAAACATCTGAGATTTTGTTCCCCCGAAGAGGTGGATATGGAGACATGCGGCCCTTGGCATCTCCCTCCGACACGGAACTGGGGAAGTAAAAGACCCCCCAGGGCCCCCCCCCTTCCTGATAAATCTGGATTGGGTTGCTAATAAGAGTCCCCACCTTCCTGCTGTGTGTGTGTGTGTGTGTGTGTGTGTGTGTGTGTGTGTGTGTCTTGTGAGTTCCTGTCCTCTTCCACACAGTGCATCAAATGCCTTGGTATAAAAGAGTTTCTTTAATCAAAAATATATTTTAATTATGTTCAATTGCATATTAATTTTTTGTCTGATACCTGCTTTGTCCTCCAGAGCTTTATTACTGGTTATCATGTTTATTGTTATTGTTTTTGAGGTTATGAGTGGAAAGTTAGATTGCAGTAAACTGGCTCCCAGTTGTCAGCTGTATGGGGGCAGAGTGGTTAGAGTCGTCACCTTGAACTCAAAATACACACTTCCTGCTGCAGTGGGTAATTACCCAGAACCGGTACGGTCAAATTACCCGGAACTGGTACAGTAAATATTACCCAGAACCGGTACAGTAAAAATTCCCAGATCCAGTACAGTCAAATTACCTGGAACCAGTACAGTAAAAATTCCCAGATCCGGTACGGTCAAATTACCCGGAACCATTACAGCAAAAATTCCCAGATCCGGTACAGTCAAATTACCTGGAACCAGTACAGTAAAAATTCCCAGATCCGGTACAGTAAAAATTCCCAGATCCAGTACAGTGAAAATGACCTTGCTGTATAAACAGGTAAATCAGTGTTGCTGTCAGGTGGAGAAAAGTGTCACATGAGTAAAAGTGCAGCAATTGCTCAGTATTGGAGTCTATTTCATCCCTGAAAACGTTCGATACTGAATTTTTCGGACATCAGGTGCCTGTTTCCTGTTATTCTAAATAGGGGAAAATAAATAAATAAGGCCCCCCCCCAGTTCATTGGAAAACACTTATACAACAGCAGACCGCTGACTTGACCCTGATAAACACTGTAAACACCAGTTACCTCAGTAGAAACACTTAATCTGGTGTTTATACCGCAGTGCAGTGTGTCCAGTGCAGCACATCTCACGTTAGTCACCGCATTACACACAGGAGGTGAGATGTTCGCTGCCCCACTTCAGTCTTGTGACATGTTGAATAAAGACCCGTTAAAGTTACCACAACACAACAACAGGCATTTAAATAAACAGGTTTATTTAAAAAATGAAATGTGCAATAAATGTGGCGACGCAGCGCAAACGTGTTCAAAGTGAAACAACTGATGACACCTAACAGACTTTATTACAGTACTTACAGTATGAGTTTACTATAGTACAGTGTACTGGGATATATTTGTGGATGTTTTAATTTATTAACATTTTTATTTGTGCTTAGATTTTTTTTATGGATAAGCTTTGGATTAAAATTCATTGGGGGATTGGGGGGTCACTAAGGCCTCTTGGACACCAGTGACGTCTTCCAGGCCCCACAGCTCGTCCTCTTTGTCCGCTGGCACCAGGGGATAGACGGCTGCAGATGTGATCGGCATGGAAACTAGATGCATTTCCACTCGCGGTGGGCGCGACAACAGAAACAATAAATATCCCTTTGTGGTGATGATATCACCCCATTTCACGTCCTCCAGCATTTAAGGAGGACGTCTGGATGAGTCATGCTGAAGGGAACCTTCTGGAACAAGCACGTGATCTCACAGGTGTAGAAGTCAGACATCAGCCAAACACACTGGCTCCTCGTTTTAGGAACGAAAACATTTTCAAAAAAACATTTTTTTTAAAATTCCTACCTCCATTTTTTCCACGTATTTATCTAAAGTTCTCTGTTGCCAAGTGATGGTGATCGTGCAACATCAGTTCAGCTCTCTTCCACGGTGTTTACAGCTCGCCCATGGTGGCCGTGATGGAGTTGAGGGACATTAAGGGGACGAATTGGTCAACAAATGACTTGGACTCTGTGGAGACTCCATATTTAATCAAATAAATATGGAAAATGTTTGGTTTTACCGAATGTTACCAGTAACAGTAGAATATTTATTAATCACAACTTAATGGAGTAAAAAAGACTTTGAGGTTATGAACAAAACTAATGATGAACTGGGCTGGGATCAGCTGCCTGGAGCAACATGTGACGTTGGGACTCTGTGAGAAAAAGGTGTGTGTGTTGGGGGGGGGGGGTGATGTTGTTATTTAATTCAGTCTGAAGCCTGCATGACGTCTCCAACGTTGCCGGTTGCTTCCTGCTTATGGAGATGCAGTTGTGGCCAAAAAAAGCTCCAGTCCCATCTCAGTGCTTAGCTTGAGTCGCAACAGTAAAAAGGCAGATTATTTCTGTATAATAACAAATCCGTGGAGGATCCTGGACAGTTTTGGCTGTTTTGAAATGTCAAGGTTTTAAAAAAGCACAAAAAACACACACACAGTCCTGGAACAGACCTTCTGTCAGAAAGGGAGAAATAAAAACCTGAAATAAAAATGTAGCAGCTGCCAGTTTCGCTGCCCGTTTTCTCTGTTTTCTCTGGAATATTTATAAAAAGAAAAGGTGTTTTTTTGGCAAGACAATCATTTTCGGCGGGAAATTACACCGCCTGTCACTTCTTGTCCAATTAGTGTCACAGCCGGCCGATTGGCTGCAGCGGCGTCTCAGTCGGCCTTCCGTCGAACTGGGGACAGAAGTGTGTGTGTGTGTGTGTGTGTGTGTGTGTGTGTGTTTGACAGAGAGATTAAAACTTTTCAATGTCATTCAATCAGTTGGTTGAATTTGGGTGACAGCATTGATGTGGCAGTAGGGTTCGGGGGGGTTGAGGCGGCACTGTCCCTGAAAGTGGGCGTGTTGGTACAATATGATGTTTTTACCATGGGGGAAGTCGTTTTACCTTGTGGGGAGTATTAATAATATCTTAGCTGTGTTACTGAGGACAGACTAGAGGCTGACTGTAATGTTGACAGTGATGATGGAAAAAAACCCACTCTAGTGAACGAGGGAAAGAAAAGTCTGTGATGAGTGAGAGTGAAGGAAAGAAGGACGAATGCTGTTCTCCGGCAACCCTGTGTGGCGTTACCGTCCTTCCTTGTTCTCTGTCCTTCCTTGCTCATCACATCCCTCCTTGTTGACTCTGTCCCTCCGTGTTGACTCTGTCCTTCTTTGTTGACTCTGTCCCTCCTTGTTGACTCTGGCCTTCTGTGATCATCACATCCCTCCTTGTTGACTCTGTCCCTCCTTGTTGACTCTGTCCTTCTGTGATCATCACATCTCTCTTTGTTGACTCTGTCCCTCCTTTGGCTCTCAATTGTTCTCCATTTGGCTCTCTGGCTCTTCATTGTCCTTCAAGTGTAACGTTTGCTCCTTGTTGACCGGGTCCCGTATCGTATTCATCCTTGTCATCTCTGTCTGTCCCTGTTGACTGTTAACTATGTCTTTCAGCTTGTCCTTCTGTGTTGACTGCATCCTTCTTTGTTGACTGTGTGCCTCCTTATTCACGGACCTTCTTGACCAGGGCAGAGTCGATCGTATCATCTCTCATCCCACACCTCTCCTTGTTTACCATGTCTCTCACAGTTGGCTGTGTTCCGCCTTGCTGGTCGTGTGACTCCCTGACCACATCCCTCGCTGTGTCCTTCCGTGTGGACCAGATCCTTCTCTATTAGTCAAGACTCACCTGGTTGACCGTAACCCTCTTATCTGTCCCTCAGGCAATGTGTTTGTTGTCAGCCTGGCCTTTGCCGACCTTGTGGTGGCATTCTATCCCTACCCGCTGGTGCTGTACGCCATCTTCCACGACGGCTGGTCCCTGGGCGACACGCAGTGCAAAGTGAGCGGCTTCCTCATGGGCCTCAGCGTCATCGGCTCCATCTTCAACATCACGGGTATTGCGGTCAACCGCTACTGTTACATCTGCCACAGCTTCGCCTATGAAAAGCTCTACAGCTACCGTAATACACTGCTCCTGGTGGCCCTCATCTGGCTGCTCACTGTGGTCGCCATCGTGCCCAACCTCTTCGTGGGCTCCCTGCAGTACGACCCGCGCATCTACTCCTGCACGTTCGCCCAAACGGTCAGCAGCTCCTATACCATCGCCGTTGTGGTCATCCACTTCATTGTGCCCATCACCGTGGTCACCTTCTGCTACCTGCGCATCTGGATCCTGGTCATCCAGGTGAGGCGCAAGGTGAAGAGCGAGGTGCGGCCGCGCCTCAAGCCCAGCGACCTGAGGAACTTCATCACCATGTTTTTGGTTTTCGTCGTCTTCGCCATCTGCTGGGGACCGCTCAACTTCATCGGCCTGGCCGTGGCCATCGACCCTCAGGTGGTGGTGCCGCGCATCCCCGAGTGGCTCTTCGTTGTAAGCTATTTCATGGCCTACTTCAACAGCTGCCTTAACGCCATCATCTACGGCTTGCTCAATCAGAACTTCCGCAAGGAGTACAAACGGATTGTGATGTCCGTGTGGAAGCCCCGCCTCTTCTTCCAGGAGACGTCCAGGGGGGGGACGGAAGCCATGAAGAGCAAACCCTCCCCGGGGCTCAACAACAACGACCAGGTGAAGGGCGAGACTCTGTGACCTGTTCCCGCCTCCCCTCATGCCCCCCGGGTCGATCGTGAGGTTTGAGAAAGCGCGGGGGGCGGGGCCAAGAGCGGGCGGAGCCTGTTGACTGTGTTCTCTAAGTATCAGAGTGCCATTCATGAACCATACAATCAAACTTATGTATCATATCTTTACATACACCTCAGGTTGCCTGTATTTTTCTGCTGCTGTAGCAATATGCATCTCAGAAGTGGAAACACCAAAACGTTTATTTATTTTTTACATCGATGCATTAAAAAAATGATATATTTTAAGGAAGTCACCTATAGAGTCACAGGTTCCTCTAAGAGAGCTTTTGCTCAAATATATTTGGTCTCCTAGGTTTTTTTTTTTTTTCAAATTACTGTAATATACGATTGAATGACGAGGCTCCGCCTTGTTATTTAAATCACTGCTGTTTGTACGCATTTATTGCCAGTTTAAAACGTTTATATTATTATTTTTTTGTAGCAAGGAACCACGGGGTTCTCACTGTCGGCGGGTCGCCCCCCCCTCCCACGCCTCGCATGCCATTTCTTTTTGCTTTCAGTCAGGCGTGGATTTATTTATTTATTTATTCATTCACGCAATTTGTTTTTTTTATTTATTTATTTATTTTTGTGTGCCCCACCCCTGCTAATCCAAAAATCCGAAATTTGCCAAAAAAACACTTCTGTCATTTCTTCATACCAGCACTTTTGTTAGAACTCTAAAATTTATGAGAACTGATTCAAATCTTTTTAAAGTATGATAATATAATCTACGCTATACGTGTTTTTTTGTCAAAAGGGGGTGGGTGGGGGTGTCCCCCCCCACTCGTTTTTTTTTTTTGAAAAGCACAACGGAGCACTTTTTTAAGTGTTCCTATGCAGTCTTCTTTAAACGGGATTCTTTAAGAATGGCAGGTTAGTCCTACGACTCTGTCTATGCATTGTACACTTTATATTATATTATATTTTATATATATTAATATATATATATATCCATACATGAAAAAGAAATGAGTAGATATTCTGTGGACTTTCAATACAACCGTATTGAACTGTGCAGGATTTTAAAGTTGTTTTCTCACTTCAGGTCAGACCTTGACTTCGTTTTTGTTGAAGGAAAAAGAAATGAATTGCAAAATCCCAAACATGTGATATTTATAATAACAAATGATGTGCATGACTTCTTTGCTCTTTCTTGTTTGTTTTTTTCCTTTCTTTCTCTCTTTTTTTGTGTTTTTCCGAAGATGGAGATATAATAATGCTGTGGTTCGGCGAACAAAGCACACAATGGGGATTTGAACTACAAAGGGAACCCTGTTGTCTGCTTTTACAGAATGCATGTGGAAAAAAAAGAAAAAAAGTCAAAAAAAACAAAAAAATTTGTTTAAAGCAGGAGACTGAGACTGAGGTCCTTCATCCAGAATGTAACGAAACTGTACGAGTTCTGTGGCCAGCGGTTTATTGTCGATGAGACGTTTATTTTTTAATTTTATACGATCTTTAAAGGAAATGGTCAAGACTATGCACCTGGTTCTACTGTCTCCGTGGCAACGTCACCCTGGGCCTGTGGGACTAACAGTCCAATGCAAGAAACCGGTTTCCTTGTTTCGCGTCACGTCCATGTGTCCGTGTTCTATTGTGACTTGAGACCCAGTATCACTGGTGAACTTTGGAAGCTATTTTATTAAAAAGTTTAAACTAATACAATTGCAACATTCTAATGCCCACCCACCCCCCTTTTTACCATGTTTTCCCGCAGAGAGACTTTTTTGGTTTCCAACTTGGGGTCGGACCATGTCACATATCACATTATGGCATCAAAGATTTAGGAGGGGGGTCACAGCTACAATATTAAAGAAGCCAGCAGGTGGTGTTGTGGTTAAACCCCCCCCTTTGCCCTGGTTCTCACCCTCAGTTCCTGCAGCTGTATAAATGGGTAAATCGCTGGAAGAAACAGTGTAAAATCCTCACAGTTTGAGGCTAATAACTGTCCTGTGGATTTGAGTCGACTTCCGTTCCAGCCGTGCAGGTTTATGCCCCGAGTCTGAGAGCAGCTTTGTGAAATTTGCCTCCAGGATCAGAGGCCCTCGAACCGTCACCCATCGCCCTCCGCGTCTTATTGAAAAGTGCCTGTGAAGGCGCTTACCTTCCTAGGCTTTACACAGCGGGTTGGAAGTGTCGCTCGAGGAGGAAACTTTTCCTGCGACAGTTTAAACATTTTCTTTTTTCCCTCTTTTGTCACCTGGGTCACAAAGGGTTCCATCAGCAGACTGAAAGAAAAACCAGGAGTTGGCACCGCGGGGTAGTTAAAATAAAAGGTGAAAACACTCAAGCAGCCAGCGCAAAAGTCAGGGTAAGGATGGGAGATCTTGTAGAAGGACTCCAGGTTCTGGAAATTTCCATGGAAACGGGAACACTCGAGTGGCCCTGAATTCTGAGGGAGCCTGGATGAGCAGTCTAGAATGGGGGTCCGGGTTCAGATGGGTGGTGGAAGTTGGTGTTGAATGCGGACTCCTGCTCTGGACGTTTGAGCTGAAGAACCCCCCCCCCCCCCCCCCCCCCCCCCCCCCCCCCCCCCCCCCCNGCGGACTCCTCCTCTCGACCTTTTAGCTGAAGAACCCCCCCCCCCCCCAACACACACACACACACACACACACACACACACACACACACACACACACTGGGGAGTCAGAGAGGAACTGGGAAGAACATGGAGGTGGAAACCAAGATACTTGGGCCCTTGGGCGACAGAAATTTCTGGAAGTGTCCAAAGTCGGCGTGGAGTCAGTGGCACCAAACAGCCACCACCACATGCATGACTAAGGTGACCCATGCTGCACGGAGCAGCAGGTGTTCGTGTGAAATGTGCAGCGAAAGTGTGTAGATCCTCCTGCTGAGCCCCAGGTGTTCCGCGTGAAAACAGATTCACACCTGGGATTCCGCAAAGAACCTGACATTTGGCGTAATGAGCCTCCGACAGGCATCTCTGATGCTCACTTTCTCTCGGAATTTTAATGAATTTTAATTAGTTAATAAAGCAGAATCGGGACATTTTGGCTGTTATTGATCGTCTCACTGACGTTCTCGAACGGCGCTCGTGGCACAGCTCTCAGAGGAAGGTCTGCGAAGGAGAAGATTTTTTTTGCAAGGATTTCACATTTGAGAATTTTAAAAAGGTTTCTTGATCAAGATTCCCCCCCCCCCCCTTAGCTGGTACCGTAATATAAAGTTAAGCCAAATTTAATTTCATTGACTATGTATGAGCCAAACTGGAACTGGATCTGATGAGAACCGCGGCGACTGGGAAGTGAACCCAGGACTGCGATGCGATGCCGGCGATTACTACGTTTTGCCCGTTCTGTATGAGTGGCGGTGGAGAGCCGCTCCTGCAATTTCATTTTGCCGTGTGGCTAATTGAATTTCATGCTAAAAATAACCCTGAGCCACATCTCGAATGAAGGCGAGCAATTTCCCTGCGAATGCAAATATACTTTGAAATGTTTGTAACATCATTCGAGGTGTAATTACTGGAGTCGGCGTTGGCTGGGAAGTAATTTCGATTTGGAAAAGTCCCGACAGCCGTATGACAAGCGACGGCGTTTGCGAGTCTCTGTATTCCCCCACAGCAGATAAAAATGACAGTAATAGGCCTGAAATGACACATTCATCATATTGCTTAGAACCTGTGTTGAAGAGATTTAGCAACGAGCACCACAGACGGTTCCTTACCTCCTGTTACCCATCAGCACCACGGACGGTTCCTCACCACCACTGTTGTCCATCAGCACCACAGACGGCTCCTCACCTCCACTGTTACCAATCAGCACCACGGACGGCTCCTCACCTTCACTGTTGTCCATCAGCACCATGGACGATTCCTTACCACCACTGTTACCCATTAGTACCACGGACGGTTCCTCACATGGGGCTGTGGGCCAGTCCACTGTGCTCATGGGTAACGGCAGTGATGTGTTCCCATCCATGGTACTAAACAGCAGCTGCCATAGTGTTGGAATTACTGGCTGTGGATTTGAATGTTGCAGGTTTGACTCTACCGCCGTTACATCACCTTGAGCCAATGAAGTAAAAACTACCCTGCTGAGGAAAACTATCCCGAAATCACAAAAAGTTTTTGGATATATAAGGGTTGATCAAAAAATTCTACTTTTTTTAGTTCTAAGAAGGTGGTAACATTAACATTTTGACCACCTGCTGTGTTTATCCTTTTAAGTCCCGCCCCCAAGCATGATGTCATTTTAAAAAATCATAATATATCCTATAAATAGTAGAACCGAGCTCAGCGTTACAAAATGCACAGTGTTTCCCTGGATGTCGATTATCTCCGAACCCACGGCAGTATTCTCTAATAGGACCTTTGGTTTCATTTGCGAAGCGGATGCTTCTAGAAGAAGCTGAAATACAGAGGAGGGAAATAGAAACCAAATAAACAGGGCGAGAGAAATTAAGATTGTCTGTAAGCCGCCGTGGAAATTTCTAGAGTTCAGCGAGGTGTTGCGATAAGAGGGCCCGAGTTTTTCCTCTTAATGATGCCGAGATCCTGAAGACGCCTCTTACGCAATCGCATTAAAACTCACACTTGGGGAAAAAAACACACGCGCGAGCCAGTCGGGAAGCACAGTGTTTATATACATTCCTGGCTGGGAACAGGGAGAGTATTTTTGATATAAATGTAAATGAGAATGTGTGTGAAATAAAAATTCCTTCTATGGGCAGAAAGAGGGAGAATTTTTGGCTGGAGAACAGAAGAGACATAGAAGGGAGCATGTTTGCGTGTTTGTGTGTGTGTGTGTGTGTGTGTGTGTGTGTGTGTGTGTGTGGGATGTAAATACGTGCAAGATGGGCATCAGGGTGACTCACTTCACCTGCACCACTTCAGTTTATGCTGAACTATTCACTGCCCCCTCCCTTCCCCCGCCCGCTGCTCATTGGCGCCACATAATGGGCATCACCGTGGTGTGGCGAGGGGCAACCGGGGGCCAACCTGCCAGCTTTCCTACGTTTTTTTTTACAGGATAACCTCAGAATATATTTCCCAGGTGCCCGTTGTGACACACGTGATCATCTGTATGTCATCATTTGTATTGAAAGTAACACACAGTGAAATATTATGGTTAAAGAAGTTTGTCTGTGCAGCAGATTTTAGGAGGGCCCAGTGTGGATTTTGCTAAGGCATAGTTGGCGTTCAGGGGTCCGTTGCTGTGTCAGCATTGTCACGTCAGGTGTGGACGACCATGGCTGTGTTCTGCCCCCGGAAGAGCACACTCACCCCCCCCCCCGTGTTCCTATAAGGTCAGCACCCGCGGCACCGGTGATCCTGTCAGGCCTCGTTTCCATCAAAACAGCAGCGCGGTGACATCGTGGCGGCTGCATGCAGCTGTGCTGCTGGGCGGGAAACCTGCTGCTGCTCCCTTGCACCCTGAGGGGTGTTGAGCGCAGCTGGGGTTGCCATATTGGGGCAAAGAATTTGCTCTGCAGGTTGGCTGAAACTTTCTGCTCATCCATCCCTCTGTTGACCTTAACCACTTACAGATCCGAGACCCTCCCCCAGGGGTCTCAAAGTTGTAGCTGCAGTCGCAGACAGCCTCGTGTCTCCAGGCAGAGGAGCACTTGAGGGATGTGTGAGGAACACGGCTGAGGTTCGAGGGAAACGGTGCAGGTGAAAATTAAAAAACAAAAGGGCGAATGTTGAATAACGATATCAAGTGTGATGGTTTCCATCAGGTAGTTGGAGATGCTGATAAATGAGGTTGTGTTGTCAAGACCTAAAAATTAGGTTGTGTGTTTTCTACAGGTTTTATATGTCTCCACTGAGGCTCACAGAGACATCATGACTGTTGTTATCTGATAGGGTGAAGAGCGATCAGCTCTTGTTCACATAATAGCTCCTTGACAATCAAACAGCCTCTCATCTGGGGAGGATGTGGGTGGAGGAGCTGTGGGGAGGAGGAGGAAACCAAGAGGACGGCTGATCACCTGATGGGGAGGAGTGTCGAGCTCCACCAGACTGCAAACGGCTGTTCGCCCTCAGACTAACAAACCACAAACTGACCACAGACCTCCATGAACCACCAAGCCACAAACTAATCACAGATCTACATGGATCTCCAAACCATCATGGACCAGCAGACTAAAAACTAACATTAGACCACCATGAATGCTGATGAGCCCACCGTCCACCAGCAGCAGAACTGCAAATCAGGCAGGTGATGCAACCCTACTCCCCATCGCACCCTCCTACCTTTTATTCCTTTCATTTTTCTTCTTTGCTTTGAGCGACGTCACAGAACCTTCTGAGCGGTGAATGAGAGGTGACTCCCCCCCCATCCCCACAATCTTCTCTTTGATCTCCCCCCCCCCCCCCCCCCCCCCCCCCCCCCCCCCCCCCCCCCCCCCCCCCCCCCCCCCCCCCCCCCCCCCCCCCCCCNTCCCCCCCCCCCCCCCCCAACCACAGCATCAAGTCACCCGGGTTAGTCTGATATGTGGAGGCAAAAGCTTCAGGATCCCAGCATCACGCTGGATGCCTTAACCGCTTAGCTCTGATTTCACATACAAGGGGGCTAAAATCATCCTTCTGTCCTCACTGCTCCCATCCAGCCGGAAAGAAATTCTTCACAGAAATGCTAATACTTATCAGCGGGGTGTTTGAGGGGACGTTTTGACACGTCTATTGCAGCTTAAAAACAGAGGAAGTTCGGCGGCAGACAGACACTGCGGTAAAAAGATGGGTATTAGAACTGGTGTCTAACCTGCAATCCTGGATGAGGTCAGCTTTGACCCACTTTTTAAACATGCAATATTATAAAATGAGCTTTTCGTACCCCTGAATTGCTACTATAAAATACCCAGCGGGGCCAGCAAGGGGCACAATTGTTAGAGACGCCACCTTCAAAGTTCTCAGCTTCAAATCCCACCTCTCGATCAAGGTTGTTGCCCTGAATTTCTACAGTAAAAATTACCCAGCTGAATAAATCAAAGTTGTTTAACACTGTTGCTGCAATGGGGGAAAATGTAAATATTAAATAATTTAATACATTAAACTTTAGTAAAAACTGAAGTCACTTTGGATGAAGAAGACAGCAGACAAAAACAACCAAGCAGCAGGTGGTTTAAGCCATTATTTTTCAATTAAAAGACCTGGGTTTGAAACCAACTTCCCCCCCCCCCCCCCCGCTGTAGTGCCCTAGATGAAGTTACTTACCCTGAATCAACGTGGTAAAAATTACCCTGCTGTACGAATTTGGAGATCAGGAGAATAAAAACCAAGCGTCTCACCTTCGCTGCCAGGAAAATTCAGGGCACCTTTGGACATGATGGTGGGTCGAAGCTCAGGTTATCGGTGGTATCTGTGGGCGGTCAATTGCCCCCCCCCCCCCCGCGGCCGCTGACAGAGACGGCACCTCAGCGGAGCAGCAGCCAGAAGGTCTGTGGCCGAGGCCTTCGGGAAAAGATCACAACTATATCGTTTACCCAGAGCTACTTGGCAAGGTGAGGCTCCTTAAACACTTTTCTTACTGGGAGTTTAAAAAGCAACACCGCTTGGTTTTTCAGCCAGAATGAGTCCCGACTGTATTGGGCTTGTGTCGGTCAGGGGTCTCGGTCACTCTGGCAGGTAAACGACATCAAACTTAGGACTAATCAGAGGTGAAGGACATCTCACATGTCAGCTTACAAGTCACAGGTAAGTCATAACAATAACACAGGTAACATTAGTAGTTCACAAATAACTCAGGAGCAACCCTCAGTAACAGTAGCTACTGAGGAGCTCTAGTTCAGCTTTTCTACCTTGATGATGTCAAGCCATCGATTTGGGGTGTATCCAGGTGGGGGATGGGAGGGGCCCACATAGGCAGGGCAGATGGTGAGAACCTCCAAACAAATGAGGTTTTTATTGGCTGACAAAACAATTAAGATAAGAGTGACAGCTGAGCACCAAAACCAACAACAGAGAGGCCCATAAATAAACCTCAAGCAAAGCAAACCACACAAACCATCCATCCATTCATTCATCCACAGTTCAACTACCCATCCATTGACTAGTCTATCCATCCCTCCATTCATCCCTCTGTCTACTGACACATCCATCCACCCCCTTCCCTATCCCTCCACTCATCCATCATCTACCCCTCCATTAAGTGTGTTTCCACGGCAATGCTGAGAGCCAGCAGGGAGGACCTGTCAGTCAGTGAGCGAAGCAGTTGGCAGAGCAGTGTCAACGTTCATAAGCGAACACAGGCATTTCATCAACCCTGTGATGAAATTCCACTTTTGAAGGCATTTTTCACATCTGACTGCGCGGGGGGCATCGGACTGCGTCGATGGGCGAAGGGGAGCGATGCCTCCCAGTCGCTGCCTCGCTGAGATCAAAGGCACCTGGGTAAAGTCCACGCAGAGCAGCTCAAACAGACCCAGTATGCTGGGCGCCTTTGTGAGGTGAATTCGCCGTAATTAAATTAGGTGCAGAGTAAAACACGGTAACAAGGTGGTCCGGCCGATGCAATCAATAAACAAACCAGGGAAAGCAGCGTGTGGGTGAAGTTGTGGCCGCAGTACATGTGTAACAGGAGAGGCTCAGTGGTGTTTTTAAGAGTTTGTGGAACTGCAGAAGAGTTAAAAAAAAAAAAAACTCCTTTGCCCCCGTGCTGGGCGAAGGCAGGGAGAACGAGGCGGGTGGGCTGGGCTTCTGAAGGAACACACGGGATTGGCTGGTCTACGCGTGAGGGGCGGGACAGAACAGGCGAGGACAATAACACAGGTAACCGCTGAAGGCCTCGTCATTATTTTCCCTGTAAAAAAAATTAAATGAATCAAAGTTCAACCGTCATCCATTCACTTGTGTTTCCATCCCTCCGTTAATCCATCCGTCTGCCCCACCCCCTCTGCCCTGCCGTTTTCTCACCACGATGGCTCTCGATGGGACCCTCCGCTTCACAGCGAGGCCGGTTAGGGGAAATTGAATTAGAAAAGAAGACCCTGCAGGAGGGAACTGGGACCAGTGCTGACGCCCCCACCGGAAGGGAACTCTTGCATATTTCGGATTGTGAATAAACATTTATTATTATTGATTTATTTCATTTTTTTTCATCCAACGTGACTTACAGCTTCAAACCAACAACCTTCAGGTCACAAATTCATGGCACTGCCAGCTGCCCCCTTATGTGAGCCAGCTGGCTAGTTTATTCAAACTGTGACTGTTTCTTCACTGCTTCTCCACAGAACCTGACAAGAGAACATCTAACACTCCCTTTCGACACGTCACCCGGACTTTGGGGGTCGTGCGGTTCGCTGAAACACAACCGTGACCCAAACCAACTGCTGATGACAGAGCCATAGAGCCGAGTGCAGTGACCGCAACCCGACACCTGGCCGTGAGGGGCCCTCACTCTTGGGATTCGTGTTCATTTGCCCTTCCTCGTGCTGGGGGGGTCAGGAGGTGGCCAATGGGAAGAGAGTGGAGCTCCTGCCTCACACGGCAGCACGTATCCCGCCTTAAAAAACGTACGGCTGCGGCATTTTGAGATGCATTTGACGCATCTGAATTCCCACAGAGGGTCCGGGTCGAGCGCAGAAGTCTGCAGAGCGAAGCGAGTGCCGCTGTCCATGTTTCAGGTCTGACCGTGACCCTAAACGGGAGTTTGTCTTTCTGAGAAATTGCCATCAGCCCTTGAATGAAAATGGACGTTTTCTGACATTACTGAAAATAGTTTTCTTCGACTGCCTGCTGTGTCAAGAAAATACACTCTTAGGTCATTTACACCCAAACTGTGGGGGTTTAGGGGTCTCAGGTGGATGATTTGTGGTCTTTAGCAGCTGACTGTCTGGTTGGAGATGGCGGTGAGTTTGTGAGTCTGAGGGATGTGTGGGGTTGTCAGGAGACACGGGTGACCCGGCACGCGATGAATGGGGTCTAATGGGGCTCCCCAAGTCGCAATGAGCCGGGTCGCGGTCTCTTTTGACTCTGCTTGTGCAAATGTTCACCCTCTTAGAAGAAGCTTTCATAAATTCTTTGATGGGATGTAGTTTCAGATCTCCCCGTTCCGGTCGGGGGGGGGGGGTGGTGGTGAGGTGAACTTGAGAGGAGCCATCACGTCGACTCGCTAGTAAGTCCATAGCAATAGTTTTGCACCTCTGATGGACCTGACGTCACCTCCCACAGAGCATCCGGAATGAAAAGCAACGCTGGGGTCCGTCGGGTCGGGGTCTGCGCACGTGCCCGTCAATCATGTACATGCGGGCCGAAACGGCAGCGCGAGCTACCGGAGCTGAGCGGGGGCCGAAACAACCCCGGGATTAATGAACAAAAATGTCAGTGGAGGTAATAATGTCAAACAGTGCTGTTTCCCTTAAAAAAAAAATTTCAAGGCACAATTCAGTCAAAAACGGGGCTCTTTTGAAACGCTGCTGCATCGTGAAGCTAATTTGGCACACTCTGTCAGCCGCCAGCTGCCCTACCGTTCGGGCCGCTTTCACCGAAGAGGCCTACGCAGCCTCAGCTCCGCTCCACATGTCGGCAACTTTGTGCAAATTCATTTCCCGGGCCCAACTCCCACTCCAGCTCCGTCTAATCCGAACTGTAAGTGCTCGGCGTCAACGGCGTGGCTCATCAGACAAAGTTAACTTGTCGGGAGAGATCTGCTCGGCCGCAGGGTGCCGATTATCCCGGGCCATTTTCCAGCCTCGATTTTCCGGTAGGGGACTTATTCCGTTAGGGGACTTACTTATTTTACCGAGCCTAATGCGTCCAAATAAGAGCCCATCCCACTTGTCTTCTTGCAAATGAAACGTTTATTTGGCTCGTCGCTCATCAGTCGCACATCTCACCGTTGACAAGGGGAGCAATTTGCACCATTATTTCAGAGGCTACCGTAGACCATCACGAGTTAATTTTGAGGATGTTGCCAGCGAGCCATTCAGGCTTCTAGTTTCCACGAGGACCGTCACCCTTGGGAGGGACAGAATAAGTAATGGAGGGTGTGGAAGTAGTTAACCGCTGTCATGTCTGACCTGTGATGGAAAAAAACAGAAGGAAAGCTGGATGAACGTGGAGAACAAGCACGAGTAAGAGAACTCCGCAGCCCACACGCTGTGAGACATCACCGCTCCCCACCATGAGAGGCAAATAAGGTGCTTTCATGCAGAATCTTGGCCAAAAACACACAACCTCCCGTTTACAAAATTTAGTTGAAACGGCCCTCTGTGATGGAGAGAAGCGTTGAGAAACGATCCAGCAACAGCTCGGCACCTCAGGTAACAACCGCAGGCAGGCAGGCCAGTCTGCCGCTCCCCGCCAGCGTCTGGGCGCCCGCCTTCCACATGTGATGTTTCTTGGGGGCCGGCAAACCGACGGAACTTTAAAATCGTCGAGCTCGAGCTGCAGCAGCAGAGACCTAAATTGAAAATGAATCTCGCCGCCACGGTTAGGTTCCCACGTAATGCTGATTTCTCTCTAGTCATAAGTAGTAATTATAGCAGCACGGCTGCAAATGGACCGCAGAAGATTGTTTCTACAAAAGGGTTGCGCCATCCAGATAGACCGCCAATTAATAAATACGTGTTTAACACACAGGGGGTCGGTGAAAAAGATTGATTTTCACAGATGGATATAACTACCTGTGCAACCACCCAGCCTTAAACGCTCAAACCTGGTGAGCGTCATGGTCAGTCCGTCACAAGGTATCTTCAAACGAAAAAAAACAGACTCAACATTCGGAACGTGGCACCAAACATAATAAATATATTCATTCAGAGGCCGTTTGGCTCCTTGGCGACATAAACGCTACCCTAATTGACAAGGTTTCTTCCATTTACACAGCTGGGTGATTTTCGCTATATGAGTGCAGGATAAATAGCCTGTTCTGGGGTATTATAGCAGGATTCGCACCTAGGTTTTTTTTTTTTTTTTTTTTTTTTATTGCTGGCATGGATGACATCCCCAAAAATATTGACAGTGCTTTTATCACTTTGCAGATTATACTGAATTTATTACATTTATTTTTCCAGCAGCTAACTCTAGTTTAAATATATTTTAGCAATATTTTCTGTACACGGTTTTTTTCCCCAGGACCTTAAAGGCATTCGGCACCAAAATGTACCTAATATAAGGTGATGAGCAGCAACAGTAATAAAGGTTGAGGGTCTGTAGCTTCAGCTGTGACGCTGGGCCCTTTCGGACACCAGGTGGGCCTCTCGGGGATCAGGCAGTTCAGAAGCCACCAGAAAGTAATTTCTCCCCTAATTTAGCCAATGGCTTGATAAACTGGAGCCTCGGTCGTCCGCCAAGCCTTCCTCACGGGGGGAGGGGGGGGGGGGCACCGGGATGCAGAGTGAGCAGCACGTCGGCACACCGCCAGGACCTTTGTTTCACTTGTCTTAGCGGACCTTCCACGATGCTCTCAGATAAGTGATCGATGGCATGGGTGCCGCCAGGTACCAGGTTCCAAACCTGATTTTATGAAGACATTATCCAAAATAACCTGAAGGAGCACATTAATCCCCGGGAGGGGGTGGTTGGGCCACTTCCTCTGTCACTAGAGCCCTTCAAGCTCCTTTCGTTGCCCCAGAAAACCACATTTACAGCTTACACATTATACAGAAGCCAGTTTTCACAGAACCAACGAATGGATCAGGAAAAAGGGTGCGATGGCAGCGCAGGCCTCGTACGCAAACACACCCCACCGCAGCTCCCCACACTGGGGCACTACAGACACAAGCCATGATATTTGTGACTCACGCCTCCACTTTGCTTCTCGCACCTGTGATTATGCTCATCACCTCCTGCTTGAACGGGGGGGGGGCAGTTGAACTCGGGTTCAGCATGCAGATGTGACAATTGAAAATGCCCCCCCCCCCCCAACACCCACTTAATCATCTCATGATGATCACCGTCACCGAGTGGTGGCAACGACATGGAGCGAGGCGCTCACCTACATCAGAATCGTACCCACCTTGTAGCTACAGTAACGGGGGGGGGGGGGGGCTAGTTACTTCAGTCCTCAGCTGCCCACACGTTCAACACTGACACGTGTGTTCTGACCTTCTCTTTTGGAAAGTATAGGCAGATCTTCATATCCTCACCTGCCAGATGAGGTGCCTTACATTTCCACCTCTACAGTCGACCCCCCCCCCCCGTGACCCCATGGTGAGCACAAAGTAGTTGTCATAAGCTAGAAGAAGCTGAAATTGATAACCCTTAAAACACAATAAAAGGGACAGGGGGACAACAGGGGATTAGACCACCGCTATTCCCAGCAGTTTATATTGCCCCCCCCCCCCCCCCCCCCCAAAATCGACAGCCGTGCTAATGTTCTCCCCTGACCAGGAAAACATCTCCACAGCTTCCACCAAAGTGCCAATCAAATATGNCCCCCCCCCCCCCCCATCAGAATCAGAATCGCCTTAGTTCTGCTTCTTCGTCCATTGGCTAAAAAAAACTGTATGCTGCATATTTCATCATGATTATTATCCATTCCTGTTGGGATAAGGTGGTGCAACGGGCAGCGAATCCCCGCTCACAGGACCTGGGTTGTTTGGGGGTGGGGTTTTTTTTTCCAGGTGTGCCCATTCGCCACCACAGTCCAATTGCATGTGTTTCAGATTATTCACCCCCAAATTGCCCATCATGCGTGTGCCCACCCTGGATTGTCCTGGAATCCCGTCCATGCGTAAATTCACAATCTGGTGGCCAGTGATTCTCAGATAGGCCTGGACCTTTGTGACCCTGACCAGGATAAAGTTGTTAAAGAAGATGGATTTAGGGATATTATCTATTAGGATGCTGAGCTATTCGCAGTGATTTACCCATTTATACCTACTAATTTTTGCTGCGTCAGTTCAGGGTAGGTACCTCAACTGAGGATGCTGTAGCAGAAGGAGGTGAACCCAGGTCCTTCTGCTGTAAGGTGAGCACCAACAACCCTAACCACTGCTCCCCCTACAGCTCATCGACCTGTGCATCACACAAACGACCAAGCGTTTTGGACTGAATCACGAGGAAACCCTCCCCCTGGCAGCACAACTCACAAGATCAAATGCTTCTAGAGCTGATCTTTAGGGGACCCCCTCCATCAAAATAAAATGTGCACTTCCACCACATTTGTCTGAGGAAGTGATGATCGGGAAGCATGTCTGAAAACGGTCCTTCCTGCTCGTGTCCAGCACCTTTGGAACACCTTCGTGAGAAGGTCCCAGGTCTAATCCTGCATGCAGCCGAGAC
>UFQX01000231.1:649674-743436 GCA_900497675.1 Arapaima gigas | reverse complement strand
AGAGGCCAATATCCAGAGTACAGGTGATACGGTTGGGACAACAGGGGCAAAATCTGGTATTACTGAAATGACAACAAAAGGAAAAGACAAGGAAAAAGTCTCATTTGGAAGCAACTTCCCCAAAAGGCAACCAGATAGACTACAGGGACCATTAGTTGAAAGTCCAGCTCCTGTTGAAAACAAATTAACTCAAAATATCTTAGATTGCACTGATGTAGAGGCTAATTCCCAGAGAATAGGAGATATAGCTGGGGTATTGGGGGCAAATTCTGGTATCACAGAAACGGCAGCAAAGGTGAATCAGAAGGAAAGTCAGGAAGTAAATGTCCCACCTGGAAACCAGGCAATAACAGAGCAGCCAGAAAAGCCACATGGACCAGCAACTGAAAGTTCAACTCCAACTGAAAACAAAGAAACTCAGCCTGTTTTGCCTCTCACTGCTGCAGAAGCCAGTACCCTCAGCACAGGTGAGGCTACTGCAAAGATGGGGGAAATCTCTGAAATTCTAGAAACAAGAGCAGAAGTGAATCAGAAGGAAAAGATCCCATCTGGAAGCCAGTGTTCTATAGAGCAACCAGATAGTCCCTGTAGCTTATCAGCTGAAAGTCCAACAAAAATAGAAAACAAACCAACTGAGCCTGCTTTACATTTCACTGCTGCAGAGGCCAATATCCAGAGTACAGGTGATACGGTTGGGACAACAGGGGCAAAATCTGGTATTACTGAAATGACAACAAAAGGAAAAGACAAGGAAAAAGTCTCATTTGGAAGCAACTTCCCCAAAAGGCAACCAGATAGACTACAGGGACCATTAGTTGAAAGTTCAACTCCAACTGAAAACAAAGAAACTCAGCCTGTTTTGCCTCTCACTGCTGCAGAAGCCAGTACCCTCAGCACAGGTGAGGCTACTGCAAAGATGGGGGAAATCTCTGAAATTCTAGAAACAAGAGCAGAAGTGAATCAGAAGGAAAGTCAGGAACAAAAGGTCCCACTTGGAAATCAGGCACCAACACGGCAGCCAGAAACACTGTGGGGTCCAACAGTTGAGAGTCCACTGCTTGTAGCAAGCAAAGTAAAGGAGACTATTTTACACTTCCCTGTTGTAGAAACTAACACCCTGAGTCCAGGTGAGGCAACTGGGAAGATGAGGGAAAACTCTAGCTGTGAAGAGACAAACCCTGATGTTCAAATAAGAAATGCTGGACTGCCTACTGGTTCACATTTTGAAGTCAGGGAGAGAGTTGTTACTTTGCCTGAACTACCCATAGGTTCTGATGTGAGCAGTTCTGTCAAAGAGAGCTCACCAGGTCCTAGGTACTTCTCAACAAACAAACAGCATTCACCTGCTGAAAGCCAGCCAGCCAAAGAAGAAATCCCCTCTAACTGCCTAGATGTAGATCAAAATTTCACTCAGAAGAAACCAATGAGCACCAATGGAACACGAAGCTCAATGGTCAGTGCAGACAACCTCCTTAACAGCACAGATGAGTTTAAGGACTTCATAGAGAATATTAAGCAAATGGGAGCTCCATTTGCCTTACCACCAAAGAAGCGTGGTCAATTCAAGCTTCCCTCTGCTTCCTGTGCTATGCCTGTCATCAAAGAAGACACTTTTGAGAGAATGTTTGACTCAGAGGAGTTCCAGTTTGGCCTGATGAAGAAAAGAGATAAGAACATCCAAGCCCCTGGGATACTGGGGAGAGTATACGGCAGTGAAGCCAAGAGCAAGCTGAAAGCAGCACGAACCAGCGTTGAGAAGAGCAGTATTCTCCTCCAGTTACATCACACTCATGGAAAAGATCAGGAGGAAAAGTCCAAGGAGTTGGAGGATAACGTGAAAGAACAGCCCTATCCATTTTCATCACGCCTGGGAAAGAGTGAAATCTTCTTCAGCCTCTTGAACTCCTCCAGAGCCAAGATGTCTGGGGATAATGTGAATTCTGCACTGGACATTAGCAAAGCTACCAACCCTTTAATTCCAGTAACAGAAACCACAGTGGAAGCAGCTCCTTCACAGGACGGGGCCTCAGTTAGTGAGAACACAGTGATGGAAACAGTCACCGATGCAGTTCACAGTGCCACATCACCTCCTCTCACAGTGGCTGTTGGTATTCAGCTGCCTGACCATGTGGCAGAGCTCCTTCCTCAGGTGTCCAAGACAGTAACCAACTCAGAAGCCTTCCAAAACTTGAAGGTTTGTTTCTTCCTTTTTTACTTGTTTTAATCCTGTCAGTGCCAGTACATTAAAACCATGCAGTATCAGGCCTGCACTGACACAAATTTGGATATAACCCTCCCGTCCTCTGGCAGGGAGAGGGATGAGGTTTGGAACTGACTCATCGTTTTGCACTTCCTCAGTTCAGTGTATGTTCATTTGTGCCCAGCATAAGTTTACTTTTGTGCTGTTTGTAAAAATACAGCATTGTTTTCCTGACCAAGGGCAGATCCCTATTTTCAGGTAATCACACATGCTATTTTATTCATGCTCTGCAAAATGTGACACAATCACAAATCTCTAGTTTTCTCCCAAAATGTACACAAACACACAGAGGACACCAAATGCAGCATAAGGCATGCTGGGGGGTGGGCAGCCAAATATTTCAAATGCACATATACAGTAACACACGTAATTAACAGAGGAAAGAATAAACACAATAGAGCAAAGAAATTTACTCCTGTTCTGGATCTGTGGGCCATAAAAGGGTTCATATTATAACATTAAGGAATAAAGCAAAATTGCCTCCCCTGTCAGAAATGCCTTAGTATTATGTATGCGGATCCATAAACCAACTTAATGTAATACAGCTTCTGTCCAGGGCAAACTTAACAGACGTACACTTGCCTACGCATTTGTGGGCACCTTAAGTCTGCTCGACCTACTGAGGACAGAGTTGGTTTCACCTGTTTTAGTCACCAAAAAAATCCTCTTTTTTAATTCCTCATAATCATTTCTTTACAGCCCTGGCACCCCCTTTCTGCATGGTACCTGGGGTGGGGTAGACCACCACCCTGTCCCACTTAGTACATCACTGGTTTCACTGCACCTCAGAAGTGTATTGTGATCATGTTAACATGATCACAGCTCTTCATGTTTTAAAGAAATAAATGGACTGTGTTTTGGGAATGTGCATCATAAGTTTTCACAGCTTATCTTAAAATTTTTCTGCATGGTTTAGCCAAGCATAGCAGCTGATCCTCCGTTTCCTAACGGAATGGACCCAACGGTTGACATCGGCATTCATGCAACAGATACTGGACCTTCTCAAATACCATCACCACTCCCTGCTGGCATGCTACAAAGGACTGTCCCCACCCCTGAACTTACTGCAGGAAATGCTAGTGTGAGTCCAGAGAACTCGGTTTATTATTTTACTGCAGCTTATTGCTGCTGTTTGTTTAACTTTTAACATCAATTTCTCACTGTTGGGTTGTTATGCAGTGCTTTTTAAATAGACAGGCTTCCTACATGACAGAATAAGTTCAGTATGTTAACATTTCTTTTAAGATAAGCAGATTTCATAAACTTATTTTTCTTTAGAATGCATCAGAATAGTTTATAAAAATTGACTTTTATACTGCTGGATATTTTATGAATACCTTTCCACACATAACAAATGTAAAGGTGTTATAAATGTAGCTCCTTTACCACTATGGTACTGTACTTATTGTACTTAGATATATAAATATACAGATATAACCATTATGCTGCACTCTCTAGAGAAATTATGTACAGCTGTATATCCTTGTGTGCTGTTCTGTGGTACAAGTGCATGTTCTTCAACACCATAGTACTGAAACTAACACAGGATGCATTAGTTTTGGTTCACAGAATGCAGTTCCCATGCGTAGGTACTTGTAGAATGATTATTGCTTTTGTTTCACTAAGACACACATAACCCTTAATGATTTTTTACTGTAGGTTAAAGCTGTTAAAGGGTTCCACACCCGCCCAGGAAAGGTGAGTGACAGATTTTAATTGTGCAAAACTCTAATTATTTCTTTTCTCTACAGCAGATCTTACTGTGTTGACATGATTGGGTGAGAACGTGTTGAATGTAGCTGGGTATTAGGGAGGGAGGAAAGGGATTTCTATTTTATTGTTCGTTGTGGTGAAACGGAGCCAGGCACAGCTAAAGAGAAGCTTATACTGCTGCACTAGAAGCTGTTCTGACCTCCAGTTGAGGTAAACAAGAATCTGCAGGTGAAGAATTACTTGTCATGTTTAAGCAATAACATTTGTATTAGAAATGGGTCCACATTAGGTGCCATGACGTGTCAGGCCACATTAAAAGTGCTGTTGTGTTTGTCTCTGCAGATTGTCATTTATGAGCAGGCTCAGTTCAGTGGCAAAACTTGTGAGGTGTTCAGAGACTTGGCAGATGCTACCTCACTGAAACTGTCCCCTGTCATTTCTGTCAGGGTGATCAGAGGATGGTGAGTCATAAAGAAAGGGCATCGCTTCACATTCTGAAGATTAATGCTAGATCGTGCTGGCCCTCAAATGAAAATCTGACATCTCCAGCAAAAGAAATGATCAAAAAATCTAATTCTTATTAAACTCCTTGGAGTGGATAGTTGTAATTTATAATGAAAAAGATTTTTTTCTAAAGAAATCTCCAAGTCATTCCCTCTTTGTTAACAGTTGGATATTGTATGAGAAGCCTGGGTTTGAAGGGCGTTCCATTGCCCTGGAGGAGGGACCCATACAGCTGAGGAATGTGTGGGCTGAACAGCCCGATCAGGCTTTGCCCACAGCTCCCATGGTCATTGGCTCCATCCGGTTGGCCGTCAAGGTGAGCCCTCCTTCACTCCGCTTTTCCTCCTCCTGTGTGGTCTTACTTTTCACTAACTGCTTTTAGAAAACGTTAAACTTTGGTCGCGCAATGTGTCCAACTCAGCCAGAATATTTATATAAATTATAGTTTCGGCTAAACTGTCTTTTAGGTGAGGACAGAATTTGTGTATGTTTCTGTCTGATTCCTGTTGATGTTTTTATGTGTCCTTTGTTTACCCCCAGGACTACACCATTCCTCACATTGACCTGTTCTCAGAGCCTCGAGGTTTAGGGAGGATGACATCCTATTTTGATGCCACAGCAGAGATTGGCAGCTTCCCGATTCTGCAGAGCACAGCATCCATCAAAGTCCACTCTGGGGTGTAAGTCTGCCTTCCTGCAGTATAACTTGCCATTGTAGGTGTAGCTGTCAAGCGGTCAGTGTTGTAGGTCTATTTGCTGTGGTGTGCATTGATAGTGGAAGTTTCCATTTTTTAAGAACTAGTCTGGTAGTAGTCTGGAAGACACTGAGTTTTTTATGCTTCTTAGTCTTTTTTAGTCTGTTGTAGTCAAAAATCTTTGTTTTTCATGAGAGCATGCAGAGATTCTGTATTGTGTTTTCAGCTGCTAAAGTGTGGAAACTGAATTACCATGCGTTACTTGTCCAACTTGGTTATTATGAGCTGAAGCACAAATTCCAAGGAAGTTAACAATCACAGACTGGAACAGAAGTAAAGATGACAGGCTGAGATTCCTGAGATTTAACACAGAACATTTGGGAGCCAGAGCTGCGCTGTTGGCTGGATTGTTTTGTATTTTTTCAATTCTCCTACCTGGAATGTCAGCTCACTTTCCGGTGCTTGTTGTTGGTGTAAAATTTGACCACAAAGTGTTTTTATAGTGTGCCAGCACTCTACAGTGTGAACAGAAAGCATAAAGTTTGTGTAAGTTATACTGGAAGGGAACACTTAAGCTGTAAAGCCCAGTCAGAGTGCACTGGAAGCCCAGGCTGTTGGTGGTCATCTGCTGACAGGTAGTTGAGATAGCAGAACATCTATTAGAGGAATCCAAAGCCGGTGTCTGTTTAGTCATACGCTGTCCTACTCCTGACCCTCTTCTGTGGAAGTCTGCTGAATTTGTTTGCCCACAAATAAGCTTAGAGTATCTCTCAACCCATGCTTGTTGTTATAATGGTAATCTATAGTAATCCTGCAATGGTTGACTTTTAAACCTAATGGATGTTTCCAAAGTTTTTTTTGGGAAGTGTTAGAATGGGAGTGACAGTTAGCAAACCTGCTGGTTTTTCTCTGCTTTTGCCTCAAGTTGCCCGATCAACAATGGGTCAGCAAACTAGCTGAAGATTTGTAATACTGCAAAGTCTTGCGATTTTCTCGGGTTTTTTTGGATGTTCAAGGACTAGTTAATATAGCTTATGCTGTTGTGGTTTGTTTACAGCTGGCTGGTTTACAGTGAACCAGGGTTTGAAGGCCTACTGGCAGTGCTGGATGTGGGGGAGTATCCCTGTCCCGAGTCATGGGGCTTCCCTGTCCCCTTTGTTTGTTCCCTGCGCCCCCTGCGAATGGTGAGCTCACTGCGGATGTGGAATTATGGGTGACTTTTAACACATAGGCAAGAGTCATTCATGGCGGCATAACAATTCATTTCTAATCTCTCTACTCACAGATACCTGCAATAAAACGGCATAGTTTAAAAATAAAACAATAAAACTGCCATGAGTCAAATTCTGAATTCAATAATAACAATTTTCTAGGTTAATAATTGAGGTTTTGAGTGAAAAAGACGATTTTGTCTTGATGTCTCAAGAGATGTCAGTACCAGCCTTCCATTGTTCCCACAAACGTTTGCACTTTCCTCTCCTTTTAAAACACAGCCACTGTTGTTCTTCCAGTTCAGGCACATTTTTGTGGTAACGCAATGTTCTTTGCCAGGAACCTAGTAACTGAATTTTCAGTTTGCCTTAAATTTAAAGGGCACATATTTGTTTTTATTTTCACTTTGAAAATGGTTTGGTAGCATAGTGCTTGTGGTAATTCTTGGAACTGTGCTGTTGGAGAAAGGGAATAATAATATTTTCTTTTTCAGGGTGGCCTGAAGGTGGAGAACCCAAATGAAGTAAAGGTTTGTGGATTTTGTAATTATATCCAGATTTATTCATTTAAAAAGTCCAGATATACATATTTTAAAATGGCTACATTTTATATTAATGTTCATAGTGATGGGCCACTTTATACACTGTAAATTCCCCTCTAACTGAAATCATGCTCCAGATCAGTTTAGTATTTTGTTGCACGTATTTGTCACAAACTCCTAGTTTTCCTGGACTGGAAAGGACAGCTAGTCAAGGTGTGGAAACTTTGCAAGCTTACTGATTCCTTTGTTGATGTATGAGGTCAGGCTTCAGGAATGCAGAAGAACACATCTGTGTGAAACATTCAGGAATCACACATTTGTGGCAGTGTGGAATTTTAAACATGTACGTCAAAATATGTAGGAAAAAAATGAAAAAGCTGAGAGGAAACTGTCTGAAAGGTGAAATGCAAACTAACAATGTGAGGTTTTGGATTATCAAATCAACCTGTGAAGTACAACCAGAGACCAGACGATAATAACATCCAGATGAATGTAATTTTATTACAGTATGATTTATCTGAACAAAGTTCTAGCATGTGCAATAAACATGGAAGTTGATCAGAATCCCCATTGACTGGTGTGTTGTGGCAGATGTGCAATTATGTGACTCATCAGAATTATCAGAAGTGGGTATTTTCTGAGACCCTTATCTACCACAGCTCCTGATAGGTGCTGAGTCACTCAAAATTCTTTGTGGAGACATAAACGTATCTAGTTTTTGGATTTTTGTTCCGCTTACTTTGGCTGGAAACCAAAGGAATTCTTTTGTCAGTCAAATTTTAATTAAACTACTTTCTATTTTTATTATGAGGTTTAAATATGTGCATAGATTTTTCCCCCTTTCTACATGCAATGCTATAATGCAGCTTAAACGTGACCAACATAGCTGCAAGGTGAAGTTGCATGTGGACAAAGAGCCATTTGACATTTGCTCTTTAGACAGCTCTTTGCTCCTTGATTGTTGTAGGCGCTGCTGTTTGAGAAGCCCGGCTTTGAGGGACCGAGCCTGGAGGTCGATGGGGACCTTTTCAGTTTCTCAGAAAAGACGGAGAAACAGGAAAAGGACAGCAATTCAAATACTTCAAACACAGTTGACAAGGCACTGAGTTCTGTGGGATCTCTGAAAATTTTTGGAGGACTGTGAGTGCTGACGACACGATGGATTGATAATCTGACACTATAACACGTCTCCTGCGTGGAGTATGTATGAGTTCTGCCTATGATGGTTTTCTCTGATCCAGCCCCTCTCTTTGCCCCTTCCTGGTCCTGCAGGTGGGTGGGGTATGAGGAGCCAGGGTTTGAGGGCCAGCAGTGCATCCTGGAAGAGGGGGAATATGTGGATTGGAGGGACTGGGGTGGAAGGAGTGACAAGCTTCTATCACTGCGACCTGTTGTGACCGTAAGTACCGAATGATGATGTACTGCCTATACAAGTGATCCAGGGCTGTATATTAGTGCAACCTACAAAGGCCCATTCGCATGACAACCATGATCCAGTACCTGGTTAATGGTACCAATGACACTTATTCTGTAAGTGTGACTGTATTCAGACAGATGAAGTGATGTTTGACTGTATTGTCTATGAACTGTCATAGTCTGTATTTATGAACTAACAATGGTCTCCAGTGCAGGCGATACAACATCACCCGACTTGTGCTCAGTGTGACTGGTACTGATTGTATTATTTAAAGTTTGTAGTTGTGCAGTTCCAACAAACATTGGAAAGGAGGCTGAACTAAAGTAAACAGGTGTATTTAGAGTTAATGGAAGAACATCAACAATGTTCTGTATGCCGATTATACCACACTAACAGCGGAAGATGAAGAAGCTCATTTAAAACGGCCAAATCTGTGATTGTCATTGTTGGACTGTCATAACATCTAAAGTTCCAACAGTTGGAACAGCAGCAAACTTTAGTACTGGTGGCAACGATATAAAACATCCCTGATCCACCCTGGTCAGTGATCAAAAGTGGGGATCTAGTTGTCAAGATGCTCTGAAGGGGAAATTTTTGATGTGACGACAGATCAGTGGCTCTTATTAACAAAACCGGTTACTGATTTCTAATGAAGTTTGAACATTGTGAATGTACTGTACTGTCTAATGCAAGTTATTTATGAAGCTGTTTTGTATTGAAATCTTTCACTGGGTGGTTTGTCCTGCCAACTAGTTTGCTGACAGACAGCATGTAGCATTAAGTAAAGTGACTGGATTTAATGGGCTTTGTAAACTCTATTAGATAGACTTGAGACTGTATTGATATTAGCATGCCAACAGGGTACGTCTCTCAACTGGAGCGTAGCTCATACCAAGGGCTGTGATTTGACTGCTTACGTTGAGCTGTCCACCACAGGACTTCCTGTCTCCCCACGCGAAGATGTACAGTGAGGTGGATTTTGATCCGAGAGGAATCAGCATTGATCTTGTGGGACCCGTCTTCAACTTGGAGGACACGGGCTATGGAACAATGAGCCAGTCCATTGACGTCATGAGGGGCGTGTAAGTTGTGGCTCATATCTATGTTTCAATGTGTGTGCTGTGTGGTTTGTTTTTTTCTCGCTTTGCATCCCATTTATTGTCCCTTTGTGCCAATTTGTTGCCTTTCTTTGTGTAACAACTGAAATGAGATGCATGATGCCGTTATTGTGCATAAGAGCTGTGTGTTAGCATTGTAGTAGGCAAATGGTTCATATGAACCATTTCATTGAAAAATGACTGGACTGCAAACTCTAAGAATTCAGTCACCAGTGTGTAATGAACACAGAAAAGGGGGGAAACTGGACAAAAGAAATAAGGTGGAAATAGCTCATTCAAAAGAATGTTTAAAATTGAGCATTTTTTGAAAACAGTCAAGATGACTATTTGTGTTTTACATGTTCCTTGTCATCCTCAATTTGTTAATGCTATACAGGTAATGTAGAAATGGGGAATTTTCCCAGTGGGCTGATTAGGTTTTGGCTGAGCAGCAGTTTAATGTCAAATAATGACAGGTATTTGAATTTTGAAGATGTTTCCCAGTTGGTAACTGAAGTAAAGATTGTGGGGAGAAGAGAACAGCAAGGCAGTGCCAAAAAACCAGGGTTATAAACAAAAAAGATTAGATTTAGGAGTAAAAGTGCTCCAAAATAATGGATATTTTCCCAATTAGACAAGCAAGAGTTGGAGGGTTTGCACATGCTAGGTGGGCTGTCCAGTGCTGCAGTAGCCCACTGAAAACAATTGTACAAATGCCATATGCTGATGACCATTTGTTCACTACACTAGTTTATCGTTTTTGCCCTTTTTCTTTTAGTTAATAGCAGCAGGATGGCCCAGTGTAAAACTTGTACGGCTTCTAAGCTGCTGGTTTGATGTTCCAATCCTGGTCAAGGTGAGCGGGGTGTGAAAAGTCTGGTTGCAAATAATGACCGGACAGCTTTAGGTATGCAGACTGTTGCAAAAGTGCAGATGAAAATGAGATATCCAGTCATACATCTTATTTCATAACTTGGAGCAATTTTGTTTTTATTCCTGTTTTTTTTCATATAAGTAAAACCCAGTTGCAATACGGTTTCTACGAGTTACTGTGTGAAAGGAAAGGAAAAAAGTTTTCATTAATTTATTAGACATAGAAAATATACTAGGAGCAAAATGTGCATATGACAAATATATGTACTAATAGAATAATAATACTAATAGAAATTTTAACCCAAATGTGCATGGCCTTTGGCAGGGCAGCGAAGACGAGTGTTCTTTACTGCAGCGTGGGAGGGACAGTTATTTGTCGAGGTTTTCCTCTCAGAAAGCTGAGACTTCACATTATTTTCAGGTTATTATCGTGAGAAATGAAAAAGGTTTATATTTGATTTTTTTTTTGGCACCAGTTTGTTTTCTTTTCATGTGTCAATGTTTAATGTGTTATACGGAATATCCTATTTAGTCAGTCTATACAGGCATAACTCTGCCTCCGTGTTTCGTAGTTCACCTGCCAGTATCTGCCTGTAGTGTGAGTCCCACTTCAGCCCTAGTTGTCACCCCTGTGCAATGAGAGCACTTGCTATAAAGCAGAGGAGGTTTAAACATACTACCACCCCCTCTGGCCTGGGACTGAGCAGTGCTAACAGGTGGTGCAGTGAAGCTCCACCCAAGGCAGGAAAAAAGTCACATCTGCTGAGGCAAGTTTGGACAGCAGCCTTGTTCTCCATGAGTCTGAGAGACTGTTAACCCCCCCCCCCCCCAGTCAGTAATCATGTGACAAGCCACACACCCTGTGCCTAAGGCCACAAACCAGAGGGTGTGGCTCAGTGGCACTTGTGGGATCTATCTGGATAGTTAGGTTATTGGATGCTTAAAACCTAATTACGCGATCCTTTGGGAGGTTTTCTATGTAGAACAGAACTACATCAGAAATGAAAAAATGACTAGCTGGACTGGCTGGGAGCATTAAAGTGACCCTTCTTTTAATCCTCCTGCTGCCTATCTAGATTTAACATTAGTTATGGTTTATGCTGCTCCGAAATTTTAAGGTGCATGTTTAATCAGCATGTAAACCATCATGTTGGGTAGTTTTGTTCCAGGCAGTACTTAGAATTTTTAATTTCATCTTCTTGACTTGGTGCTCCACACAAAGGTTTTACGGTGATGTAACCCAGTCGTAAATGTGCGAAAGAGCTGTGCAAAGGGGGCGACATGATGGCGGTTCAGTCTGTGTGGAACTTGCATGATGCCCTGGTGGTTTCTTCAAACAGTCCCAAGACATGTGCTTCCTGTTAACTGGTGACTCCAAATTGCATAGTTTTGCACACACACACACCACAGGCAAAGTGCAGATGTACAAAGCTGACAGATGAGCGTGCCACAGAAAAAGTATTATTGAGGGTTGAACAAGACATTGCGCTAACCCCCCGTTATCGTTCAAGGTGGGTGGCTTTTGAGAAGCCGCACTTCTCGGGAGAGGTGTACGTGCTTGAAAAAGGGCTCTACTCCAAACCACATGACTGGGGAGCCCATGACACCAAAATCTCCTCCCTACAGCCAGTTCTACAGGTACAAAACACACATTTCATGGTCTGACACATTAGTGTCGTCTGTGTACATCTGTTTATGTATCTCACTATACTGTCTTAAGCACAAATGCCATGTGTGCCACATGCAGCAAGTATAGCAAGGGAAGTGCGGTAAGTGAGTATACAGCAGTTTCACTCCACTGACAGGTTCCCTTTTTGCTGTGGTGCAGTCAGATTAAACCATGTTTAAATGGGTCCCATTCTTCTCTGTTACAATGAAAGTATTTAGATGTGTAATTGTGTTTAAAAAAAAAGTGAAAATCAAGCGGTGAATAGTTTTTAAAGGCACTGTATATTGTGTGTGCACACGCAATTTCTGTTTAGGAATGGACTGTGTCGGTAACAAAAACAAAAGCCCTACATGCCTGTATTTTTCAGTCAACTCAAATAGTTTTCAAGCAGTTGCTGTTCCCTCAAACACGTTTCCATGTGACGTTTTTTGTGTTTATTGCAGGACATTGTGGGCACCTCCTCCACATTTAAGGTGTGTAACTTCTGAAAAACATCTCGCTGAACTGAGAGTTGTGTAAGCTTTGCTTTGAAGGAGGAAATGCTGACTCAGCTTGTGACCTCCTTGTCCACGTTTACCTCACACGCTGTCCGCTAATAACCGAGCCAGACGTGTTGATTTATAGCAGCGGACAACTTTCTTCTTCAGGTGCAGCTCTTCTCTGAGCCTGAGTTCAAAGGCACTTTGCAGATTCTTGATGCCAGTGTTACAGAGCTGCCAGAGCATTTCTCCCTACAGTCCTGCAGGGTGCTGGCAGGCAGGTGTGTGTTTCCATTTCTTCATCTGCCTGACACTTTTTTCGCAAAGTAACTTACAGGGTTTGTAGTAATTACCCACCACAGGAGCTGGACTTTGAACCAGCAATGTCAGAGTCCAAAGGCAGCAGCTAAGTTATCTGTGTATCTACTTCAATACAGTCAGCATCAAATGGTCATTGTTCAGATGTGCACTAACTGTCCGTTTGCATCACTCTGCACCTTTATCACTATTAGTTGGAGGGGAAATATTTTAAGTGACATGGAAAAAAAGGAACAAAGCACTTTGTATTGTGTGTAATTTGTAGTTGGTCATTGGCAGTGACATGAAGACTTTGACACTTAGTGAGAAACAACATCAATAGTCATGCATGTTTTTGTTCTCCTAGCTGGGTGGGGTTTGAAAGGCCGGGTTTCACTGGCCACATGTACGTGCTGGAAGAAGGTGACTATCCTGCCCTGAGAGCCATGGGGTGCCGTCCATCACAGTCCTCCATCCGCTCCCTGCAGACCGTTGGCTTTGTAAGTGTCAGGAAAACCGCTTAGCTTCCCTCCAACTTTTACTGTGTCTTTCCATGGTCAACCTTCCCTCTCTACTCCACTCTGAGACTTACACAGGTGGCCATTGTTCTACTGTAACACTTTAAGGTTAAGTTCCTTGCTCAAGGGTGCAGAAGGTGGGATTCAAACTCAGGCCCTTCAAGTACGGCTGTAAATATGTTGCTACCAGCTTCCTTAGTAAACAAATTAGTGCTTCTTCCTGTTTTCAACAAACTCAGTTTAGTTTCAGCAGGATCCTTATCTTATTCATGCTTGGTGTAGATTGAGTAATATTGATTGACAATAAAATACAGGCAGATGGTGTCACTCTTTCCTGTCACATTTGTAAGAGTAAGATTTCCCATTACAAGAGATTGAAGAAGGCAATTTCTTGTGGTCTAGAAATGATGAGCTGTATTGAACAGTAGCACAGGGTGACAGATGATCGATCATCTTACTGAGCAGCAACATCTCTACTCCTGTCAGCCTTGTGCACTGAGCCCAACACCAGTTACAGTAAGAACAGAAAAAGACAACAGTGGGTGAAGTGTAACAAAATGACTGCAGAGGTATGGAATATAAGGCAATAAAAAGTGAATCCTTCTTTTTCTCCCCGATTTAGAATTTCTCAATCCCGACCATCACACTTTTCTCTAAGCCCGGATTCAGGGGTAGGAAGGTGGTTCTGAAGAACGGGGCAGTGAACCTGCAGCTCGCTGGGTGTGACGGCCGAGTCCAGTCTGTGCTCGTGACCGGTGGGACGTGAGTTCAGTGTAACACTGTTCAGGGCCAGATGAATGTTACACACAACCATCTCCAGGGTTTGACTCCCAGAAGTAATACCTTTAGCACATCTTTATAACAAAGCCCTAATTTTACAATAGCACTTCTCACTGTAGATACCTTTATCTTCGGTTCTTATATGCTGGTTCCTATGGTTGTTTCATTATTTACCCGTTTCTGAAAGCACCTGTATGCAGCACCATTGTTATCAGAAATATTACTAGAGTACAACACCTCAGCTGTCCAAAGGAGCAGGAATTATCCTGCAGGACTCAGGACTCCATGGAAACACAACAGCCATGTGACCTTCAGTGTTGCAGTTAACCTCAGATACAGGGGCAATTATGCCCAGAGCCTGGAAAGGAAAAAAGTCACATCTGCTGAGGCAAGTGGAGTAATTGGTCTCTCTCTTGTGTGTCAGGTGGGTGCTGTATGACAGCAGTAACTTCCGCGGCCACCAGATCTTCCTGAGACCCTGTAAGGTGGAAGACTGGTACAAATTCAGTACCTGGCAGCGAATCGGTTCACTACGTCCATTGATCCAGGTACCAGGTCACTTCCTCACCTGTCAAATTTGAAGCCAAGGGACTAAAGCTAAGCACCTTGTGGGCACAGGTTTTTAATTGTCTTTATTTATGCTAGTATCTTTCTTTTGGCTATAATATGGGGCACAAATAGCTGCAAGATGTACAGTCATTTTTAAATTTACTCGCCTAACTGGTACCTGAAAAGGCTGTGTTGTGTAAAAACACCTAAAAGCTATTTCCATTATTGCCTGTGGGGAAAATTATAAAACAGCCCAACCCTAAAACCCCCAATTTCCCTAGAACACCAAAAAAAGCTCATTTAACTAGGAAATAACTTCACTGTAGCGCTTGAAAACATTCAATACTAGATGATTTAAGTTTGCATCAAGCAGATCAGCTTGCAAATCAAGGGATGACTTTATTGTATTTGGGGAAAAAGCATTCATGTAGGTTAACATTGTAGTGAAACATTTTAATCGCATCATGTCCAATTTACTTCTGTTACCCATAAATAAACTTAAGTTATTGGTGGTTGAAATGCATAAAGCAGCAGATACTTTGAGTTTGTCACCCTTACAGAAAGCAGTGCACTTCCGTCTGCGGAGCGTGGAGACGGGATTGTTCATGTCACTCACTGGATTGCTGGACGAGATCAAACTTGTACAGATAAAGGCAACAGAAGAAACTGGTGGTGCTGAGCAGATCTGGCTCTACCGGGACGGCCTGCTACACTGCAAGGTATAACTGATAAAATTGAAGCTATCAGCCTAGGTGCTGCTTTAACATCGTGCCTACTGTTCTATCAGAACCAGTCTTAGCATCTTCTTAGGAGAAGCCATGTTAAGGGCTGATATGATTGCTCTAATAAAACAGGCTGCAGGGGATGTGTTGCACTCTGGTTGATGCTCTGGGGTCTGACCATCTTGTAGATACTAGAGGACTGTTGCCTGGAAACCACAGGGAGCATAGTAATGGCTGGCAGTAGATTGGGCCTCTCTCCAGAACCTGGGAAAGAGCACCACTTCTGGAACATCACTACTGATGGGCTCGTGCAATGCTATGCAAAACCAGAGCTGGTGCTGGAGGTCAAAGGTCAGTGCCTATAAAGCCTCATTTCCATCTCATGTATAGTACCAGTACACAACCGTCACATCAGAAATGCACTTCTGTAAGAACCTTAAATCTTTCATAGAAACAACTTAGTTGGTGTTAATGCTATATTTTTGTCACATAGCACCACCATGTGGCTTGTTTAAGAAATGCTTGGCTTAAGTGGCAAAGTAATTTGACCCCCCCCAACCCACCTGATAAATACAGAAATAACTAGATATCAGCTACAGACTCTATACTTGGTATCCAGGGATAGCAGCCCCAATCCAACCAAAAAAATGTCTCTCTCTATCTCTTCTTTACAGAGGAACAAGAAGGACAAATAATCCTGAATACATTTGATGAAAACAAGCAAAATCAAAGATGGTTGCTGGAGATCCTGTGAGACCGTGAAATATGTAACTGTTCCTAGAAAGGATCTTAAGCTGCACTACCTGCTGTAAGTCACTTCACAGTGGATACTTTTTTTTTTTTTTTTTTTTTTTTTTTTTTTTTTTTTAACTTGAGACTCTCCAGACTGGATTTTTTAAAATGAAAATTGGCTCTTGCCACCCCAAAAAGCTGAAATCCTTTAGCTTTATTATTTATACTAATTGTATTTTAAGTATTTCAACAACATAAATTAGGTATACTAAAACAATGCACAATATAATTCATTGTTAAACACAGATGGGACAAAGTGCTCAGCTGATTAGGCGGGGGATGATAGGATTGTTCCATAATGTAGTTGTTCCTCCATTTTCTAATACCGCTAAATCTCTCTTCCATTAGTCAGTATTGTGAAACTCACGGTCCAGAGTGAATCAGGAATTTGTCTTACAAATCCTATATGCAGGGTTTGTTTCATGCAGTTTTGGAATTGAATTGTATCAAGTCCAAAACTTTTAGAAACGGGTAAAATAGCAGACATTTTCAATCTGTTGATTAGTTGATGCTTTTATCCAAAGCACCTTACAGTTTCTGACCCATTTATACAGCTTTGTATTTTACTGTATCAATTTAGATTAAGTACCTTGCTCAAACAGCGGGGATTGGGAATGTTTGATAAACTTATTGTATATAATGTGAATAAATGTGAAATGAATATTTTTAGGGTTTTGCCAGATGTAGTTTAATTAAAGGTGACTATATTAAAGGCTTTATATATAACTCATCTTTACCATATTTGATGTCTACATGCTGAGAACTCAGAACAAAATAAACATTTTTCAATAAAAAAAAAAAAAATCTTTTGCCCATAAAAAGAAATGTTACCCTTATAGCTTACACCCTTAACCTTAAATTTCTATACATGTTTACACATGCATAGTCTTTGGTTTATCTTGAAATGCATCTATGCAAAAATTCTTACAGTGAAGACACCTCTTTGAAATTCCTTATTTTGGACCAGCCCAAAAGAATTGTGACATTTGTCATTTACCTGACTGCTTCTCTGATGGCACAGATGGTTATAACCAAGATGTCCAGTGTGCTGCTGTTCTGCTGAGCTACTGCAGGTTGTGTTCAGCTACAACACTGATGACGGTCTTTCCTCAGGCGTGGCTCTGGGCCACCTGAGAGGTGGAGAACTCCGTTTCGATGACTGGGTGCACCTGCCAGATGAAAGGAGGTAGTAAAGCTGAATACACAATATTCTGTGTTTCAGGCTGAATACATTTTATTTATACATTCAATTAACTGACACTTTTGTCCAAAATGACTTGGAATTAAGCTACTTAAAATATTTGACCCATATATATAACTGGGTAATTCTTACCATATTAAATGAGGGGGAAGTACCATGCTTAGCACTGCTATAATAGGAACAGAGAATCCAAGTAATGGCTGTAACCACTACACTAGCTCATGATGCCCCCTCCTGCAGCTCCTACATTCTATAAAAACAGACCTGCCTGACCCAAACGTACACCTATGCCCTGGTATCAGAGTTCAACTGGTTTCTAGAAACAGCTCAAATGCTGTAAAGTGGAACACTGAGAAGCCATTTCCTTTATGTCTTATGAGGATTATTTTTATGCCCATCAAATGAGAACTTTAGAAAAACGTTTGTCTCATGTCTCAAGGAACATAGGTTTGCCCAACTCAAGGCCGTCACAATAACAGAGGAAAAGATCAGTCAAACCATACTGACGTTCAACTCGGTTGATAATGGTAGACATTACGTCACAAAAATAGCAAACTGCACAAATTTTCCATAAAAAGTTTTCCATAAAATAGTGAATGACATGGAAACCCATTTTACAAGGTCTTTGTACAGGCAGGGTAAAAGCAATCAGCCTAACTGGGTGCAGTAACATTCCAACATCAGCCATGCAAGTAATGACACTGAACAGGCAGGTATATTAAAGATGAAAAAGGGGAACTTTCAGGTTTCAATAAACTGTCATCTGATCTGACAAGCTGAGCAGTGTGGAAAAAAATGGGTCGGAGGAATAAGGCTTGTGTTCAAAGTTTAACAGGTCTCACTTCTGTGACTGAGGCTGCTCAAGATGAAACTTGGCACCCAATGACCATCAACAACCCCCTTGGCAACTGGGCGCACACATCAAAACAACAAAAAGTGATGAGCCTGAACTATTTGAAAGGGATACCACCCGTCCTGTGGAAACAATACCCCGGAGAGAGACGGAATCTTATGATCAGCATGCGGGTAAAAACCCAGTACAAAAAGGCCATGGATTAGGAAGCAATGCTGGAACCCCAGGGAGGATTTACAGAACTACCGTTCAGCACTGGCTAAGTTCACCCATGGGGGGCCAAACTCACCATCTCAAAGCAGACTAAACACAAACAAATCAAAAGGTTACCCAATCCCCAGCAGGTCCAAAACTGATGTGTGTTTTCCTACCAATCACATCCTTCCTTAGTCTCCTTTATAACAAATTTCAGTAATAACCTAGTAACTGCCATGTCACCAGTCATTGTGGAAACTCATTTCCACGACCTGTGTGTGAGAGACTATATGCGTATGCATGAGCAAGTGCTGAAATTAAACATGGAATCATCATCTAACATTTCACCACTTTGGCCTTCATTGTCCTTGGCCTCCTCTCAAAGCCAGAGGGAGGGATGTCTGTTGGACTCCATCCTGCCTCTGCTTTTACCACTGGGGCTGTGTGTAGCAGTGCCTTGTGTGTGGCATCACTGTACCCTATACAGCATGACAACATCGTGCCAGGCAACATCAGTTCTCTTCTCAGTAAAAATGTCAAACATTCCCAACAGATTCCCATATCTACTGCAGACAGGTTTTCCTTCCATTGATATGAATTCGCATGCGCTTTGTTGCTCAAAGATCTGGAAAACAGTTCCCACGAGCATGTCTGCCACAAAAGGTATTTGTCACCCCAACTGTACTTGAATGAAATATGTAGTCTAGGCAGGCCAGTATTCTTGTCACTGACAAGGTTAAGCAAAAAAGCTCAAGAAAAAACCTTATAGTCCGAACTGCTCCTATTAGTACCTGGATGGCACTCTGAACATTGCTGTTCTGGTGAAACACTTATTGTGGTCAACCTACTGTATCCACATAAGGTCCTGCAATGGGACAAATGGTACTTGTGCTTGTTCTGCCATCAAGTGTTCTGTTGCATTTATTCCCACCTCTGCTACATTAAATACCATCAAGCATCTGCATCACTTTTTGGCAAACCGAGCCACCCACATTCTTTTATAAGCATAATGCCACTGCTGTGCCTTTTTCAAACCGCTTAAAGTTTGTTACATTTCGAGCAGAACAATTTCGATTACTTGTGCAACTGGTTTTTTTTTTTATAGTGCGTTTATTACTCAGGACCCCATGACTCTGCACTGGACAAGCAGTTATCATTAATGTACAGATTGTCCCACCCTCATGCACAAACTATGATGACAACTGAGGTGACAAACAAGCCTTTCCACATCCAGTCATGTTATTCACAACAAAAAGAGTTAGGAACAACATGCCATGGACATCACTGCTATTCAATCCAGGGCAGCTCCAATCGGGGCAAAAAACCCCCCAACGGTAATGTGCACCTTTATCACAAAGAGAAACAGGTCAGACAGAGTACAAGTGAGGGGTATTTAAACATATACAATGGCACTAATCCAGCTACCCTGGATGAACAGTAAAACTATGTGGAAGAGTAAAGTGGTTGGGACTGGTCTTAGGAAACATCAGCAATCACAGATGCTGTACTGACAAATCAAGCCAAATTAAAAGCAATCAATGTGATTTCACTTAAAGGCCTCAAAAGACCTTCAAGTGCTGGTACAAACTCTCCTGTTTGAATTCCTTTCAGGCGCTTCATGGGTAAATGAGGAAACGGAGCTTCAGAAGTTAGAATCACTTCCGACAAATAAAGGAAAATGTGATCCGTTGTCTCCTGATGGAAGCTAACACCGACGGTCCAATAGTTCCACAGCAAATCAAAGCCACATGCTCAGCAACCAGCCAGGGCCCTCTCAAGAGAGCCCCATGGGCTGTAGCCAGCCCTATGCCCAGCACACAGCTTCCCTTATTAGTATCACTGCTCCATATCTATAAATACCTGGCCCCAAAATAAACTGAAATTGATAAAATGGACTCGAAGGATAGAAATCCTTGACAAGCCTCCTTTCTTGGAGGAAGATTTTCAGGTTATGTGGCATAACTCCAAACCTAAAGAGTATTTACATACAATGGCCTTTCAGAACAAGTGATACTAAACAGTACAACTGTAGTTTTTAATTAGACCCTCCCAAAACACAAAAACAGCAGTAAAGTTTGCTAAACACGGATTAACAGGTGAGACCAGAAGACAAGAGATCCAGCTCTCCAAGCCTATTATCTGCTACTTCAGTATATGGGCACCCTGTAAATAAGAGACTTTATTACACTCAAACAAACCACAGCCATGATGAGCAGTGGTGATGTGCTACTGTACTCTGCCACTTGGAGGCCCTGCATACCTGCATGGGGCTGTTTGGGGTGACTCATGCGACAGATGGGCAGTTGATCCCTGGGCACGGCGCACACAATGGGTCCCATCAGCTTGACGGGAAACGCACAGAGGCATTCAGACCCGTTCACTACCAAAGTCCCCAATCAGCCAAAATCCTGCTGCATCAGCAACCCTCCATTTTAGTGCTGTCAACAGGGAGGAAACACACCCCTCCTTTACCCGACCACCCTATTTCACACCCACTGTCAGCCAGTCCCAGTGATGGGCAGGCACATCTCAGTGTTTCCCACCACAATCCTGAAACACTCCGAACCGTGAGCACGAATACTGGCAGCCATCTAAATTTCACTGCATCAAATATGCGCTTCTCACCCATGTTTCTCTCCCTCTCGTACTCACACACAGCTCTGCTCATCTTTACTCCCATAGGTAACTGTACTAGGGTAATCCATCAAGACAAATTAACCACTTTACTCACATGAGGGAAGCATGGGGCTCAAGAGTCTCAAACTGGCGACAGTCTGGAACAAAAATTATAATTGAAACATTTATGATAAATGCACACATTACTAAAATAAGCGCAATAAAATTTGGTTATATTTTATTATTTTTTTCTTTCTACCGTTCCACCAGGCTAGAACCAGCGTGTTGCTTCCTGTGGCACCCACCTGTCTGACATCATTAACAATACAGTGCACTAAATGCAAAAAGTTTAGGGTAGTTTAGGACTAAAAGCATTAGGTTTGCTAATAAGTAATTTGGTATTATCATTTGCCTTTTCACTTTTCCCTCAGTTAGTTGCTTTTCCAATGACTGAGATGAGCTCTGACAATAATGAATTAAACCAAATAAAAAAGTGGGAGAAAGACCATGGTGGAAAAAAACGTTTAAAAAAAACTGCGTTGCTGTAACTCACTCTCACTCAGAACGACAAACTCAAACTGCCTTATTTGCACGGTGAAATCGCCGCGCACACTTGGCAGCAAGAAACACCTGGGTTAACGTAGAAAGCAGTGTAACCTTTCTCATGAAATAAACAATAAGGTTGTGAGTTACTGAACAGGGAGCTGTAGTGATCCATATGTATTTTTACCCATGTGACCACAGAGAGAATGTGCAAAAAAAATCTTCAATGGCCCTCCTACTTAAGAGACGTCAACATTGTTGAACCTTTCGGGCAAGTTCCGAAGTGTAGTAAATGGAGTTCACGTCCATCTCCTTCAACCCTTAAAACGGCTCCCACTTTATTGCTGCCAATATTCCACTTACAACCCTCTAAACAAGCAGAAGGGTGATCTTATACATTAGTTCGATATCTTGTCTCAGATTTACAAAGATTATAAAGCAAAATATGCGAAAGTTTTTAACTTTGGTGCCCATTTGATTTTTAGGACACCTGAAAGCAAATGAAGCCCAGTTTGTTAACTTCAAACTACTTGCTTAATCCCACTGGTGCGTCTTTGTCGACAAAATTACCTCATCTCCAGGCTGGAAGTGGGTCACACCTGATCCAAACTCCTCCACAACACCAGAGGCATCCCACCTGAGGACCACGGGGAACTCGATGCCCATCTGCCCAGCGCTCAGGGGGTCTCACACCACACTTAGCAGAGTGGATTTATATTCTCCTGGAAGGCATCACAAGGGCAGTGTTCACCAGACAGTGGTGCTGCAGTCTTTTCTCCTCAACTATCTACCACATCTTCCAAAGCCCTGACCACCAGTCCATCACAGCACATCTTCCACTAAATGCTTTAACTTTTACAGAATGAAACTCAAAGTGGACTAGTACTCAGAGGCATGTACTGCCAGCACATCAATGCTTGTGCTTTGGAGTAGCAGGAATTCTTCTTGCATACACACATTTCTCATAAGCTTCTGGTGTTTTCTGCTCCACAACCAGATTCTCTGGATGAAGTGCTCCCCCATCAAAGGACTACCACAGTACACAAATGTACATTTACTCTTATTAAATACATAATCTCCATCTGTGGCCTCACTTCATACCCGTTATATCTGTTCTGTTGTCTTAATCCGTTCAACTCTGAGTCAGTTTGTGAGAAGAAGCCTCTATAAAAATAAATTAAATTATATTCATAATACCCCTTATGCCTACACTTGAATACCCAAGGTGCACCAAGTTGTGCTACAAGGTGGCTTGCGGCCTGCATTCTCACCATTCTTTAAAATATGTGCCCCTTTTTAAAGAAATGTTTGCTACCAAAATCAACAGTATAGCAGTATCAGTCGTTCACTGCAAAATTCAAACTAATATTTTATAATTTCCTGATAGCCACCGATATAACACAACACCTAACAAACACTCCTGTGTTGACGCAGAGTTCCAGTGGGCGACACAACACCTGCCTCTTATGGCCATGTCCACCGGGTCGAGGGCAGCCGCCTGCACCCGTACCAGCAGACCCGCGGGAGAGCGGACTTCAAGCCACTAACGGTCGGCTTTAAACTCCAACACTTGGTTTCGGCCGCATTTATTGATCACCCAGGCGGCCATAGAGGCGACGGTTCGGAAAGGTGGGCTTCTAGCGGCCTGACGCGCCCCCGACAGGACCAGTGATCCCGTGGCGCGACACCTGCGCATGCGCCGCGGCTCCGCATTGCTCGCAGCTGCCACCGCTCGGCAATAACGCCTTAAAGGCGCCATTTAACGTTTAAATCTTACATCTGCCCGAGAATGCATTAAAGCAAACGGGCAACTTTACACACACACTAGTTGAAACTGCGACGTCAGGCGGCACGGACTTAAGTTTCACTTAGAACGCTGAACTGTTCTAGAATACGAACTTGAGATCATAGGGGCAATGTAGAAATATACAGTTACTATTCAACAAAACACATCGAACGACATTCTTCCGGACACTTCGTTCTCGTGCTTCGTTATATCACTTATGCGGATGGAGTTGCTCTTTAACCCCGAACTCTCAGCCAATCAGAGCTACTTTATTGTTCACTTGACCAATCAGATTGCGGACCAGAATTCTTATGACTGTAATATCAAACTTGAATTACAATGAAAGTTCTTTCATCGACAAATTTTAAGTCTTTGCAAAATTTTAAACTTGTGTTAATGTATTATATTTTTGTATTGTATTAAAACTTTTATTCACAAACCTTTTCTCCCCAAAACCAAGACTTTTTCAAAGTTGGATTAAACCATAATTGTGTTTAAATGATGAAACATAGTAATTTCCAACCCTCAGGTTTAAGCACATACCCAGGTTTCAAAGTGACACCTAGAAATGGAAACACACCTGCTTCGTTTCTGGCTCTGAGATCCCGGAGGTACTGCTGCACACCCAGGCTGAACCTTCAGGTCATATCCCAAGTGAAAATGCATATATGTGGCTCCTTCTTAATTTAGAAAATCTGTGGTTTGGGATCAAACAGCTCAGTGATCCGTAGCTGCTGTTTAAAACTACTTGTCCTTGTAGGAATAATCCTGCGATACAATATCAAGCTGTTACAGCCTTGGTCATAAGGCCTTTACTATTTGTACCGCGTTACTGTGTGGTCGTGTGTGTGTGTTTGCGCACGTCTGTGTTCTCATGTCGTGCTCTGGAGTCGAATTGTAAGCAGAACGCCAACTATGATGAAGGCATTTAGGGAAGAAGAACACTTCAACCAAGAGAGGAAGGTGCAGTCCTGTGCTGGACAGAGTTGTGTGGTGTATTTATTAGCAACAGTTGGTGAACTGTCTTTCTTTATTATTCTTGTACTCATTTGAAATTAGTGCAAGTGGAAACTCAATTTATCTTCTCATTCCCAATCTTAGACTAGGCCATAACACAAGCTGATCTAATTTTCTCATATATTTTTACTACTTTGCTCAGAAGTATGTCTAGATTTGCTATAGGAAAAAATAAACCTGGATAATACTGAAAATTCACCTCACTGCATCAGTTTTCAGAAAGAAAACGCAAAGTAACAGTAAATCATCTTGTCACTTATGTGTAGAGACAGCGCGCTGAAACATTTTAAGTGATAGTTTTGATGACTTAAATAGTAAGGACATATTATTATGATTTATATTTAGTTGATTTGATGTGTTAAATGTTATGTAAAAAGGTTTAGCAGTATTTTTGAGACAACTGCACAAGTATCTACCTATGTATTTGTGAATGTTTTTATTAAACTAATTAGTCTAAGTGGAAGGGGGTATATACATTTATATTTGAAATTAAAAATAATCTGTGATAAGCATGAAAATAAAAACAACAAATTTTGTCACTGTAAGTAGAAGCATATTGTAAAACATGTGAAAACTGAAACTAAGTAGAAAACATTTAAACATGCCAGCCTGTCAGTGTGTAGGTTTCAGCAGCATCACATATCTTTCCAGCAGATGGTCAGAGGCTTGAGGTTTCAGTCTGCATGCATTTAGTGGTTACTGAATTCAGTTATTATTCAAAGATTTTGTACATTTATAGCGAGAGGATATCAGATATCTGACAACCACACCTGTGAGCGCAAGTGGAAATTAGCAAATAAACTAATACATAGAAAGCAGTCATTATGGCTAATGAAATGAATCAACAACAGGCAAAAAGGCAAACACTGAAAGGTTCAGTTCCTACTAACTCCCAAAACTCCCCAGTCCACTGTAAGGTTCTTAAACAATTATATGATCAAATGTAGCCTTGTTTAGTTTAGCAAACAACTTTGTAAGTCATTGGTGAAGTACAGTAGCAGTGAAGACTGTGAATACACATGGGTATCCTGCACACTACCTGTATAGTATGAACTGGACAGAAGAGTGAAAACACAGCAGCCCTTCAACAAGTTCTCCACACCTCTGAGATTTAGTGCAGAAGACAGCTGGTTATCTGGTCTAACCTGCAGATCAAATGCCTCAAGAAAAAGCAAATGTACTTAGACTTACAATCACTACTGCAAACGTAGTTGTGGTCAAGGCTACTGCCTGCCGCAATAATATAATAGCAATAAATTTCCCATTAAAAGCAGCAGCTGAATGTTTGCAAGCTGAAAATGCATTACCAAGATGTGTGATTTATTAAAGAATTGTTAAAAAAATCCAGTCCTGTGGGTCTGTAAATCTATTTGTGATGTTAACTGAAACAGTAACATGCGATGATTATGTTTTTTCCTCTGAGTCAGGTCCTTGGAAAAAAAAAGTTAAAGATAGATTTTCAAATATTTGAGTTTTTGGAATGAGTTTTTGGAAAGTATTTGGAACTCTCGCTTTTATTCATGCTAACACAAATCTAACAGTTGACTGAGGCCCGCAGTTACTCAGTGGAGTAGAATGAGGTGATTCAATCAGAAATAAACCAGAAAGTGTGAATATTTCTGACATGCTGCACCAAACAAAGAAAAAATCTGTCAAATGAATGATTTTGCTTAAAAATGATAAATTGAAGTATTTCAACAATGATACACATTTTTGAATGGAACAGAATACTAAATGACTGCTTCCACATATAAAAAGAGTGTTTGAAGAAAGACCTTGGAAATAAGAGCAGTTAAAACAGTACAAATGTATTCTTATCCAGATTCACCTAAAGTCCATTTTTATCTTGGATTTTGAAGAACAACTGCACAGCTTTTTTCCAAACTTCGGAAATCTGCATCTGCTCATTCTGAACTGTCAGTGTGGACAACAACTTCTATCAACATGTGATAGTGGGCTGAGGTTAGCAACAGAGACAGGAGAACTGGGTGGTTAAGGTGGCTGCTGGATATATCATTTCTGCCATAGTTTTCAGCAATGCTCCTCACATTTGTTTGACCTGGAGCAAATGCAGCTGAAGAGATAACCAGTTATGAAGCGATAATTCATATGTCCACACTCCTGTTTGCTTAAGTCCTCTGAGGAAACATGATAGAGCCAAATTCTATACAGTACTTGTAGTTGTTAAAGCTAATAAAAATTAGCCAGACAGGATACAGACTTGAAGTATAAAACTTCTTCTATCAAAGCAGATGTTACCTCTTTTTCAATAAACACTTTCAACGAATGCAAAACATTAAAAAGGAAAAATTACTTACTATAAAAATAGTAAGTAGTGAGATGCAGTGTTTTCTCACTGGACCCAAACCGTAGTGGCAATAGCTAGGTCACCTAAAGTGTGTTTTCAAAAGTGTCCATGGAAAAGACAATACTGTGAACTAAACACACATAATGAATGTGACTGCAGCTAAGGGGGGGTGAAAAGCACACTAACTATATGTTGTATTGTACAGACAAAGGGGTTTCTTGAACTATTAAAATGTCCCCTTCAAGTTCAAGACTTACTGCTTGTGCTTTATTTTATAACCATGATCCCATTTTGCTTAAGATATCATATGCTTTAGAAAGAAATGGAACTGATTCTTGCATTAGAATTATCCTAAATAAAAGCACCAGTGTATTTTCAAATGATTTTAATTCACTCTCTACAGGCGTGTCTGCAAATAAATAAGTATTCAGGTGACTATTCAGGCAAGCAGAAAGCTAAGAATAATGTGTGTAAGAGCAAGGTGGATTACATTAGAACATATTTTTATTTTTTTTATCTGGACTAAGCTTACAGTTGTAGGACAGCAGGTAGTCTAGCAGTTAACTTGTAGTCAGATGGTGGTGCCTTTATTTCCTGATGAAAGAAGAAAATGATCTGTATAAAATATGTTTGTTTGTTTAGTTATTGTTTTAGTATGTCTTAGTTGGTCAGTCTCAAATAATATATAACCACCCCAAATGGAAGCTGGATTAGTGGATTAATGCTATCCTTTATCTGTGCTGAATCAACTCAAAAACTGACAGAGTTGAAAAAAAGTAAAAATTTCAAACTTCTGGTCTTTTTCCTTCAATTTTGGTAGTTTTGCTCTAAAGGGGATGAAAAGGTAAAACTAGGCCACCCCACTTTGAAACAGAAGATAATGGGCAGTGTTTGTACCAGACTTGTGCATTTTACAGAAGAGGACTAAATGGGCAAACAGCCTGTATTTTATGGTCCTTGCTTTGTTCCTGTCTCTGAATATAACTAAATAGGTAACCCCTACTTACCAAAACAACTTGTTCCTGGAATTTGGCTAGTAAGGTGAAATCCTAGAAGTCAGAGACATAATTACTGTTCATTTCAATGGAAAAAAATTTGAATGTTCCAGGGTCCGCAACCACCCCCATGTTTACTCAAGTAACACTGAAACACATTAAAATGGAAATAAATACTAGCATTTATATAAAAACAGACAATTCCTTTTTATTAATAATATGCCGAAATGTAACAGATGCACAAGATAAAGTGAGATGAGATCCTAAAATTGCTCATGAGAACGACAACAAAGGTGCAGAGACAGTGACTGCAGACAAGAACGGGTGGAAGTGGCACCAGCAAACTGGCTGCGGCTGTTGTGTCCTTATAGGTCCCTTCCAACAAATAATAAAAAGGGCTCAGGGACGTTAAATAATTTCACTCGTACAAGTGCAACACTCGTAAGTTAAAGACTCGTATGTTGGGGGATACCTCTACAACTAAGATGTTGCTACGTGTCACGTCATTTCTGAAGCCATGTTGAATGCCCCCTGTCTGCACAGTGGGATTGTAGTGTTAGATCTGTCACCTTGACCTCAAAGACCCAGGGTTTGAATCTTTGCATTCTACTGTAATACAGTTCAGCACGACATTTACCCTGAATTGCTCCAGCAAATATTGCCCTGATGCTTAAATAGATAAGTAGCTTAGTGTACAAACCTACTGGAAGATGCTTAGGAGAAATGTCAGCTAAATAAATAAAAAGTAATGTGGCATATTTATAGCTGAGATAAAAAAAGTACAATGCCACATATTCAACTAGTAATTTTTACATCCAGTCTTTACATTTGATTTAAAGACTGGTTTAATGACTGTTCCTTCAGTACTGGAAAAAATTTTTAACGTGGGAAACCCAAAAGTACACAGTTGAAACATAATAAATGCAAGAAACTAAATGACTCATAAATGAGCGTAGCGAAGTGCTTCCTGTATCACAACCACTGCGTGTCCCGAGATGGATTTTATTTCAGCAACAGACAGACACGCGAACTACCATTTGTCTCATGTAAAAACATTAATTATGTACATGTAAGTGTGGCAGTATGTTTTTAATATGTGTTCATTTAATGATGCTTCTAGCCTTTCCTTTGTCTGTCACTTGCAGGAAGGTGTTTTTGTTTTATACAGCAGTAGAAAACATCAGTTTGATAAAGTGGGTAGACCTTTTTTTCTGAAGTTTTTTAGGACAAGATAATCAGATCATTTGTCGTATCAAATGGCAGAGTAGTTGCTGTTTTGAAGTTTTTGTCTGCAGCCTTGAAGGACTCCCTTAACTTTGACCCTCAGCTCCCCATCTTGTTTATTAATTCTCGGGTATTAATGACAGCCTTACTGATTCTGGGTGCTAGGCAACAAGTGGGCTGCTGGGCAGGTGCAAAACAACTATGACCAATAGTCCCCAGTCAAAAGGAGATTATTCATGGCCTCAGACTTCTCCCCCAGGCTCAGGATTTAGCTACTGAGCTCCGCACCCTTCTTTAAGCTTCATACAAACAGAAAAACAAGACAACAGGCCACAGTGTGCCATGTCTCAAACTAAAAAATGAATGACCAGAGGTAAAGGTAAGGCATGGAACAGAGATTTGCATGTAATTCTGTTTTATTATTTTTAAAGATACCGACTACTGTGGTCTACAGTGAAAATTCTGAACTGGTGATGTATGGTTCAGTAAAAAATCCAGACATGTATTGGCTTATTCAGAGTGACATTCTCATTTAGGTATCACAGATCATTTTTACAGGGTGTACAAAGTGCCAGTCAAAAAGTCTAATAACTGTAGTCCTTTTGGGCTATCATTATAAAAAGTATTTCCACTGTACTAATTTTACAATCTGTACCGTCTGGATGTTTTTCATAAGGAGGCACTAACACGGCGGATGAGATGTGTGGTTTCTTCAGGTTCAGTGAGGCTCTGAAGCTCAGATTCTGAGAGCCATTGCCATGGTTACACAGAAAGACCCTGTTAGACCCTGCAGTAGAGGGCACGTTGCTGTTTGCACTTTCCACCTCATCTTGGTTAAAAATGAAACGTTTTCTCACCTTTCTACAAGAGGTAACTTTATGGTTTTGATTAATTTTCAGTCTGAACTCTTAAATCTTGTGATATAGTGAAAAATAGCTGTGACGTGTGATGCTTATGATATTCAGGTGCTGGTTAAGTACAGACCAACTACATCACATATAGATGTGTTGCCATGGTAACCTCTAAACTCATGTTACAGGCATCAAGCAAAACAAAAAATACGTTTATAATAGCATCACTCCAATTTTTAAACAGAAATATATGACATTATATTCTTTGCTTTAATCCCTGCAACTATAGGAAGGTTTGACCCTTCGTGCAAAGCTGAAAAAAGAATTAAATAGGCCTAAGGATTGCCACTTCTGCATGCATGTAATATAAAAAATCAATACTTGTACAACTTAACCTTTAATTTTTAAAGAATAAAAGCAATTTTTTTCTGCTCAGTTTCTTTTTATGTTTATGCAGCATTTGCTTTTTTGGCTGTTTAACTTGTGGAAAGTGAGTAGGCTAGCCATGGACATTTTATGCATCTAAGTAAAGTCATAAAATTACCCTGAGCTGTTGAAAATAGAAGTTTCTCCTACACAGCTGACAGAAAAAAAACACAATGTGCAATGCAAATTCCAAATGTGTAGTCACAATTTATACACAAACTATAGCTTTCATAAATGTACCTGTCACGATGTTACTCAGACCATTGTAGGTGTTGGTTGATTGTTTTTTAATGTTTTTTTTATTGGCATCCTTGGAAAAAACCTCACTGTGAAGGACTGATGCACAGGAGGTGTAAACTGGGTGAAGGTGAGTGACCTCAGAGACATTTGCTGTGTCAAATGCACATTCTGCATTTATCAAGTTTTCAAAAAAATGATTGTCAAACTGAACTGGACTCATAGTGACTGCTTGTGTTCTGTTTATGGGGGGAAGGGGAAGCGGAGTGCTGAAACAGTTTAAAACTTAGCACACACGTTTAAAACACGGCACACCCTGAGCCAGATTCAAACCTACAAACAAAAGCACAGCTCAGGCATTGTGAGGCACCAGGTAAAAAATAGATTGTTCTCCTCCTGTTACCTTCAGTTGCAGGAATACCTAACACCCACAACAGCTCTAGCCAGGAGACTTACCTTGTCAAATTCTAAGGTCTGAAAAGATATGACTCATCTGCACTATGCTCTCCTTCTCAGGAACAGAAACTACACTAGCTACAAATCAGCAAACACTTTGACATTCAATAACAATATCCAAAGACCAAATGCAATGGATGAAAAAACTTAGAGAAGGTTATAAATCACTGCAATTCATTTACTGTACATACAAATCAAAGCATTTCATTCTACCTATACTGAAACTGCAAGACTGAATAAAAAGAAACTTTCTGTAAACAAAAGTTCAAATAATGAAAGCCGTTTGATTTTTTTTTTCTGTTAATAGAAACTGTGAAATGTGCTTCTAACTTTTCATGCATATTGAATGTTACATTATGCCATCAAACAGTTATTGCCCATGAATTGATATCCTATTAAGTATAAAATAGTTACCCCGTGGTGTAAAATGTTCACCAAAATAAGATCCCTTAGGACTTCAATGATTAAATGATTTGCTTGACCTTTTGTTCAAAGGTTTTAAGTCAAACAAAAGATGAATATATTTATGCTTGGCTTCATAAATCATGGGTAATGCACAAATACTACTGCAACCTGGAATGTGCATTTTTCCAAAAGAAATATTCCACATTGTTCATAAATCAGAACTAGCATAAAATGTTTTAATTTTATTTCAAACAAGTTTCTTCCTGCACTTATATTAACTAACTTTAAAGCATTAGCATCACAGAACTTAACCATGGGCAAGAAAAAATTTATTTTCAGCCTGATTTATGGGATAATTTCTAGTTCACAGAGAATTACAATGTTCTTATAAAAGGCCACAAATGGCCAAACCAAAGTGCAATACTCACTGCTGAGAACATTTTTTACACTACATCAAAAATTCTTGACAGAAGTCAAAGTCATGTGAATGTAGACAGGTTTGGTTCAGGTCTAACCAGTTAAACATCTTCAGGGTTACTAGTTTGGCCCCTTCAACTAATTACTTAGGAATTCAGGAACAATAGGCCCCAAAACTGAATTTACAGCAACCCAGTGGGCATTTTTGGGACAATACATAAGAATTTGTAGAACTTCATATAATCCTGACTGGACTAAATTGAACAACACCCTTGCTGTGATATAACAAAGCAAATCTACTCTAGATCCTTGTCTCTTCTGGATGGATGACCCCCTTCCATTCCAGTAGCCCCCTTCTTCACACTGTTATATCAGGAAAATGTACATCCTCTGGATGAGACCTTTTCTTTCTTGGCCACTGGATGTTTACTCTTTTGTCTCTGATCGGTGTTGGTTTTGGGGAAGGGGTACTTCAACAGCGCAGGAAAAAGGCAGCCACTATGACAGGGAACACACATGTGGGGTTGAAGGCCCGTATGGCATTGCCACCACCGCTGGGTGAGGTTTGGTTAACCCCACCACTGTTGTATGTGTTAGTCGCCATGGTCGTTGCATTGGTGCTTGTCCCTGCGGTGGTCTGGTTTACTGTTGTAGTTGATTCCAGTATATTCTGAGAGTTGACCTAAGGGTCAGTTGAAAGAGTGAGAGAGTTACATCATACAGGTGACATGACCTAATATCATTAGTCTGAGTTTAACTCAGATGTTCACTCAAGTGCATTGCAGATCCAGTCTTACATGGGCTAAAAATAACATGTTAATTATTCTCCAATTTACTGTTTAAATACCAGTAACTAAAAGTGCAAACCCTTTATTTCTGCTTGCGACCCTTAGCTGCCAGTTGAGGATGTAACATGGTTTGGTGAACAGCTGTTTCCATGACAAACTGCAATGGTGTTGTTAAACTGCTGCATATTCTCCACCTGGAGACTGGGGGGTGGGATTTCTACAAAATCTGTACCTTATAATTCGATTCACATTATTACGTCATTAAAAAGTTAATGTTATCTATTCACTACTATAAAAGGAGGTAACATTAGCAAATACTGTAAGGCACATACTATGACAAGCTAAGTGATAGATGGTGTAAAAGTGGTAAAACAGTTTTTAGAATTATAGCTGCTGTGTTTCATACCAGGTAATTTACTGATTTCTTTCCCCATAAAGTACACTGTTTTAAAGAATTACACAGTGGGTTTAGAAATCTTATAAGGTTCAACCGACAACCTAGTGATTAAAAATGAGAATTACAGTTTAATATCAGGGCCAAAGAGACACCCTGCAGTTCATTTGTTTTATATTCAATGATATTGCTATCAACAGCAGAAAAGCCCCTTCGGTCTAATAAAAGGGTCTTTGGGAGTTATCCCAGTCTGGCTAAAGACCACTCAGATACTTAACCAGATTTTTGATTTTCATTCTTGACAGAAAAATGTCTTGAATAAACTGCACCTATATCTAAAACGAACTGAGAGCTCTTTACGAGATTATGGAAAACTGATGTCACGACAATTTAAACAATTCACACAAATTAATTTACTTTACAGCAAATTGTGTCCTTTGCCTCAAATCCTATATATCCCTTGTGAAAATTTAACAAGTACAGAATAAGGAAGAATAAACTCTACTTTCTGTCTTCTATAAGTTAACTCTGCTGTTCAGTGGAAGAAGATGTAAAAACTTTGGGAAAGAAGAGGTTCTGAGCGAACCCTGAACACAGCCTGGTGCCGTTTGAAAGGAGGATGCGAGACAAACAGCATCATGCGGGAGCGCAGAAGGGAGGAGATGAGAGCAGAAGAGGAAGATCCACAGAACGTGGAAGCAACGGTTCGTAAGTCACAGGTTTGAAAAAAGAAAAGAAGAGGTTAATTTGAACAACTCTTTCCATAAAATCTACACCGAATAAAAAGAACATAATAAAGATACTAAACAACACACAAAACCGTATAGTCATACCTGGGTCGATAAACACAAGACGAGTAAAAGCATTCCGAAATAAGCAGCTGTCATTTTTATTCGCTTCTTTGTGCGTATTTTTCGGGAACCAGGTCTCTGCATGCAATGATAGCGCGCGAGGAGCGCACGAGCTTTAATACGGGCCACTGGTGTCACACACACACACACACACACACACACACACTGAAAAAGTGAGACCGCAGCCCTCTGGTTGAAAATAGCTCGGGAACTCAATCCTATATTCATTATTTCATAACTTGCTGTAATTCTATCCTTATTTATTAGTATGAACCGTTATTTGTCTAACGCTTTGTTTCCAGTCTGAGTAGTTGCTTCACCACGATTTACATGGTTTGCTGCTCTTAGAGGAGCAATTCCGCCTTAATAATATGACGACCGGCACTAGAGCAGAGTGGGACTTGAACAAACAGCCTCCGTTTTGAGGAGGACAGGGTGATATCGGAAGGTAAACAGCGCCCTGCGTTTTCACTACCTTTCTGGGCTGTTTGGACGAGTATCGGAGTTAAAGGGCCACCTGCAGCGCCACTGAAAGCTACACCTCTGCAAACACAGCTTGTGTGTAAATTAAAAGGCTGCGAAAGAGAAGCTCGCCGAGGATCCGCAACATCATTTCATTAGACAGCGGCACCATCTCCTGTTAATATTTACTTTTATATTACAGGGTATACAGAAGAACTGGCCTTTTTAAGAAATATGGCAAATGCAGTAATTGACAAAACTTCATCGTGCGCCGCATAATCTTACAGTCAATGCAACTTTTTATGAAAGACAGAATTTTAATAGATCACTGCTTTTCAGTTGGATTCAGACGTTTGCTGACAGAAGACAGAGAAATAGTTTGTTCAACAGCGACCTCTAACGTCATATATAAGCAATTTTTGTAACAGAACTGCTATTATTATTATTATTATTATTATTATTATTATTATTATTCCATCCACCCTTCCGTCTTCATTAGCCACTAACCCTGAGGAGGTGTTCCCGAAGCAGGGGTCACTAGGCAATGAAAATGTATGTTTTTGGACTGTGGGAGGAAACCCACAGAAAAAGGAGGAACATATATATTCCACACAGACTGAGCTTGATTCAACACTGTTGGAGCACAGCCCTATTATTATTATTATTATTGTTGTTGTTGTTGTTGTTGTTGTTGTTGCTACTGATAATGGATGGATGAGGGAACTGCTGTGACACTCTTTTTAGCACCTTTTATAGACGAGAAATGTAAAAACACCCATAGAGTTTGGTTGTGAACAGTGAGGTGCTGAGAGGGATCTGCATAACAGCAGTCATCTAGGAGGGACTCACAAGCTCAGGTGATATGTGGTGCTCAAAAACCTCATTTGCTCACAAAAAAATCTTTTGCATTTGTTCCCCAGCAAATATGTATGATTCATTATGGTTATGCTTTACATCCATATTTCAGCTCACACATTTGTTCTACACAGCTTACAGGATAAGATTTGTACAGTAAGCTTCATAAAGGGGTTTATTTGTATTGCAGGGTTTGCTTACCACAGTAAAGGAAGGTAAGTGATCTAGGTACTAGGGGAGTCACAGCAATTTCAAAGGAACCTTTACAGTATAGGACAGCCTCCTAAGTAGCACACTGTCTGTTGTTTTTATCTTCTCTTCGCCCATGATTAAACCAAAATAAACATACAACATCAATAAAGCACCAGATATTAATGAAAAAAACACACATGTGAGCACAGAGTACAGTACTGTGTTCACCACTGGAACTAGTTATCAGTTTACCAGCTCAGCAAAAAGTCCCAATAGATGGACACAGAGACCTCATTTTCTGTGAGCAGTATACACTCCTGAAGTCTGGATTGAGTGTATGTCCCTTCAGCAAGTGTCTTAACCCCCAACAAAGTGTGAATTACAATACAATTCTCACCAAATGGATTACAGACAGGTAATGAACTGGTGTTAATATGCTTATATTGCACTGTTCAGTACATGACCCTCCAACGGGCCCCGACACAAACATACTGTTAATAAATGTCTGCTAAATGCTGAGGTTACGGACAGACATCTGCAAAAAAAAATGGTCCACACATACAGTACAAATAATATAATAAAGTTCAATAACATGAAATCCAAAAGGGAACCCAGTAGCCTAATTCTGGCAGCTGAATGCCGAGTTATGCAGTAAATCACCATTTATGATGCCACTTCTTAAGATGGAGGAGAATTAATGTTGAAAGACAAAAACATACCTAGACATTTGGGAGCATGAAGAGTGTTAAAAGGAATCAGACTGTTCAGAAAATTTTCACCAGTAGAAAGAGACAAAACAAGTGCTTCGGCAACAAACGTGTAATTTGATGACACTTAGAAGCTGTGGCTCACATCTCACATATTATTGCTCCCCCCCCTTTGTGCTCTTTTTTATATGCTGAGGATTATTATACAAGAACAAACATTATTATTTTTTCCAGGAGAACATAGGTTAACACGTGTGGCCTAGAGTAAAAAGCACAGGTCATATATAGTCCACACAGCTTTCAAGACGGCTGCCTGATGATGGAGAATATCAGCAAGTGGTGGCTTTTGCTTGTTCACTGTGTAAACAAGACAGTCTAAGGGGAGAAAGAAAAGTGTAACATATGTGCCGAACATTCAAATCAACACAGAGTGAAGTCCTACAGCAGTTTATTGTAGTGATTTATTATTTTATGTTTGTAAGAGCCATTCCTCAGAATGCCAGAAGAAGACCCTCCCTTGTCCTGTTGCCTACTGGTAACCGGATCATTGAGGCAAGGCTGACGGAATGTGAGCCCCTGAGGAAGCGGCGGACAATGCCTCTACAGTGTTACCAGATGTGTTTTTCTGGCCAGCTTTAGCCATGGTTTTTCTGTTCCACAGAGTGTCTGGTGAACCGAGATTCCAAATCCAGGCAGATCATATGACACAAACAAGTCTGGATTGGGGATGGGGTAGGAGGAAAGGAAATGGAGCCACTTCTATGGATCACGTTACTGAGTGGTTTCAAAGTTCTGCTAAGTACAGACCCAGGAGTCAGTGAAGTGCAGTGGGTGATAAGTGAATACATACGGCTGGAAAACGTCTTGGCTGAAACCAATGCTTTCTGCTTCTTTTCTCCGTCCCACAGAAACTCACGCTACCCAGTGTTTGCCATAAGTTGAATCACTCCCTTTCCTAAACTCATCCAGCTGCCTACGTCAAATATTCCTATCATGGTCAAAGAGCTGGTTGTCGATGAGTAATTCATGCAGGATCGCAAACTGGTTTTGACAGCATCTGAGGGTAAATGTACAGCTGACAGCTGCAGCTAGATGTTGGCGATATAGAGTCAGAAAACTGATGTATTGGCAGCATCAGTGCTCCGGCTTGTAGGTTTTCTTAAAAATAAGACCACAGGCAGCCAAAGTTTAACCCTCATGGCAGTAGTGGTCACTTTCCCTTTTCCCCACAGATTTGGTCATCAACTTTAATAAAAATAAAACAATTACCATAATAACAGTGAATATGTTTATCTGCATCTAATCCTAGATGTACAGGAACATTATAGTGATATACGCTCTTGAATGCTTTAATAAAGTAGTTCATAGGTAGTTTGATAGTTCATCAGCAGAGCATCTCCTGGAAAATATTTGATCACAATTCGGGTACCACTTAAAAAAGTGTTTTACTGTATGCAAGACAGTTAATGAGTGGGATTTGCCAGAAAAAAAATGAGCAGATGATTATGAGAATGAAACTTGAAGAGTTCTCCCACTTTCAGAGTGCATGGTCAGCTATCCACGGGGAAACGAGAGGAAATAAGCACTGCTGTCTCCTAGTACCACATGGTGTCGAGTTACCTCTGTCGCTCCGCCCCTCGTCTGGGGTTTTCTCAACGTCTCAGTTTCTCCAGGGGAAAGTTTTTGCTGTCGGCTCGAGCACGTCCAAGAGCGGTTAAAGAGACTCTATGGAGCTGTGAGACGACGTCTGGCTGATATTCTGTGCGACACTGCCGTCCCCCAGAATGAGGAGCTCTGTGGTCGCTGTCCAGCCTCCAGTGTCCTGGCACTTGTCAGACTGCCCCACCCGGAAAGCACTAAGTAAACAGTAACATCATAACAGAAATGTCTCAGAAAGACATGGACAGACCTCGGGAACTAAAACGGAGCAGAAAACCAGCTCATCCAATGAAGAGGGAGATCAAGTCAGAGATTAAGGTAGGAGCTGAAGATGCACCTTCCAAAAAACCTTCTGTTTCTCACAGGTCATGCTTAACAGCCTACATTTTTACCACTAGTATCATCAGTCAATATTTTTATGAATTAGTTTCTATACATATATAAACTGAACCTCTGATAGCTTTGAAAATCTATAGCTATTATGTTTCAAGAGAATAGGTTTGTGGTAAAGATAAACATGTTTAGCACAAGGTTTCTCATACAGAACATGGAGCATTTATGGTTTACAGGAAACTTGTCCATATGAAGGTTGATCCCATCAGAGCCAGTATTTGTCCACTTTCTAGCGGTTCAGGCAGGCTGGAGCAGAGTTCTCCCGATGTGCGTCGCTGTCCAGCAGGAGGTGCACACAACCTTTGCAGGGGGTTGCTGGATCTCAGCAGAATGGCTCTTGGAGCAGATCTCACTGGCACAGGGGCCAAGGCGAGGAAGTCAGTGTGACAGCAGGCTCATCCAAAATAATGTTCAGCTCATGCAAAAACGCCCACACAACAAACGTGGGCAGCGAGCAACAAAGCGTCTCAAAGCTTATGCTGTAGTCTTCGTATGTAGGGAATATTAGACACATCATCTGTGAAGGGATAAGGGGAAAGGCAGGGGAGTTTGCAGTGTGGTTGTTGAGTCATACTGGTGTTTTCTCCTTCTACTTTCCACCCTCAGTAGAAAGCAGAAGGCTCAGTAGTTCACGATTCCTCACTGTTTCCCTTGTGTCTGTTGTTCAGAGGAAGATGAAGAGCAATTCCTCTGGAGCTGGAGGCAGGTTTGGGTTTTTGCTGCAGCGCATTGCATTCTGATTCCAGTTCCCTCCCTTTTTTACATTCCAGGCATGTTAATGAGGGGATGTGTCCCCACACTGTTCTACATAGACTCTTTTACCCCTGAGCCAAAATCTGTGCGAAACTACTTGCTATTGCTGATAATTTTTAGTACCCCCTATACTTGACAATTTTTAATTTCTCTGTTTAGGTAAGTTTTTCCTCCCACTGCCTTTAAAGGCCAGTGCAGATATCCCAACAGTCATTCAGCACAGCAACCATTCAAAGCTGCTGAATTAGGCTTAGCACTGTGTTGGTTTTTTCCCGCCGACTGTGAATGATGTTTTCCCAATTCTGCAAGATTTGCACGACCAAAGAAGACAAGCACTTTCCGAATGTCTGTTTCTGTAGTGAGCTCACCAGCCTGGTTTGTAAGGGAGAGTAAAGGGAGGCGGAGAAATCAGCAAACAAGCAGCTGTTTTGTTCCAGCTGCCGAGCAGATCTAGTTGCTAATATCATAACTGTGTTACGCAATGATACAGAAACCCTTGAACAACTTATTGTGAGTCTTCCCAGAAGGACATCTGATCTGATATGCAAGTGACCCTGGTTAGGGGTAATAAATCTGCAATAGCATGTCAGACTGATTCTGCCTCTTTCTCAGATTTCCCACAGTTATAAAAATTGTAATCAAAGTAATAAATGACTATTGTTTTCTGCAGAGTCATGCTGAGAGCACAATGAATGAGTTGTTGAACTGGTACAAATACGGCAAAGCTGATCGGAGAGACCCAGATGTGAGGGACAGTGGCTTCAACATATCCACCCTGAAAGGTAAGACCAGAACAACAAATGAATGCGGGATAATTTTTCATGCAAGTTTTAGCAAGGTGCACCCCTACCTAGAGGCATGAGGTACAAGGCAGGGTGCACCACCTTGGGTAGGGCAAACTCTCTTTCTCTCACACACACATACGCACAAGACAGGGCAATTTCAAATTCAATCAAAACATATGTCTGAGGACTGTGGGACAAATCTACCAGATGAACACTGAGCGGTCTGTCCAAATGTATAAACCCAGTATGGTGAGGCTCCAGTGCTCCGCACTGTGCCACTGCATTATCTAGACACACTCAGGTAAAATATCCAGAATGCTGGTTGTAAACTGCTTCTGAGGACTTCTGCTAACAGCAGAAAATAATTTGCAGGAGGGATGGCAGTGGAGTGTAAGTGTTAGAAACTCCATCCTGCAGTCAAATGATACAGGTTCATATCCCACCTGCTGCTCTAGTACCAGTGAGCAAGGTGCTCACCAGAAATGAGTGCAGTAAAAATTGACCTGCTGCATGAAAGGTAAAGCATTGTAAGTAGCTTAACGATAAAGTCTCTTGGGAGAAAAGCGTCAGCTAAATGTAAAAATTAATACATGTAAATAATAAGTTTTTTTTTTTAACTGAGTGTTAATAGCGACGCAGTTATGCAATTATGAATCACATGTGTGATTCGAAGGTTGTGGGACAGATGGCCGTTTGAGTGCAGTTTCAGCAGAGATCCTTGCCTCTTTGTAATGGCAACTTCTTTCCTCTAGAAAACTGTGTGCCAAAGAAACAGAAGGTGGATGAAAGTCTCAGTTCCTTGCCAGGGGTGATGAGAAAGGGAGGGACGGAGTCTTCCTCTGCCAGTGAGCAGACGAAAATTCAGATATGTACCCCACAGATACCCTCTGCTCCTCTTATAAAGATACCAGCAGGTAACAGCCTGTCCATTCAGTTTCTCATACCCACCTGGTTACACTTCATCTTTTCTTATGTACCTTCCTGGTTACCCTAGTGGGCTAGTACGTATCATCCAATTCACACCTGACTACAGCCTATTCTCTGCTATATTTGAATAGAATAGCAGTCATACACATCTGGTTGTTCTCTAAGGTTAATAGTGTTTTTGGAGTAGCTACTGGATCAGTTTTTAAGATGGGTTTACAGAAAGCACAGAGCACCTTGAACTAGCTTCCCAGGTTTTTTTTAAAAATATATTTCACACTTTTAACTTGCCAGTTATGCTTTTCTTCACTGTTACAGATGTTTTGTCATAGATGTTGCATTGCGCTGTTTATTTGTACTCCGCTTAATAATTCTGAGCTGTTTCTGTGACTGTGAAGTGAATCACAATTTTACATTCTTATACCAGTTACAGCCTGTTTGTCCCTTTCTCTCCTCCTCTCCCCTGCTTTTGAACATCCCTCGCTGTACTAGAGCAGGGTGTGTCGAGTGAGCAGGTCACGTGTGCCTGGTGTCAGAAAGCAGGCACTCGAAGGTACTCCCTCCACATGGGCAGCGAGCTCAAGAGCTTCTGCAGTGAGAAATGCTTTGCTGCTTGCCGCCGGGCAAACTTCAAACGCAACAAGGTACAGGTTGGTGGAGATGTGAGAGCATCCACTGCCTAGTCAGTTCCATAAGGAGCTCTCTTGGCGTGTAGACGGCCAGACGTCAAATATATATGGTCATTAAATAACTCGTGATAAATATGGCTTTTTGCTGTAGTGCTTGTTTATAGAGTCAGTGGTGTGATCCTGGAGAAATCTGGAAATACCTCCATACATCAGCCCCATCTTTTTTGAGTCAGATGACTATAAAACTGCACATCTGGACAGGTTGCTATTTCTTAAGAAAATACCTTTGACTTCTTCATCTTTTGTAAAGAATGGAATTGTTCATAATGGTATAAATTCATATATGTAGATTTTTTTTTGCAATACCTTATATTAACCCAGTGAATTTTACACCGCATGATTACATTGTTTTTTTTTAAATTTAAATATATATAAATAAATAATGTTGTTAAAATGAATTTATAAAATCAAAGTTGTGAGAGAAAAAAGCACATCGAGGTGTTTTTCTTCATGTTAGGGAACTGGGATCAGACATGGCAAAACAAAGCGAACAGGAACTGGTGTTTTATGGCTTCTTGTGTCTCTCTGACTGTAGAAAACATATTGTATATTAAACACTCGTACCTGCCTGTGGGTCCAGCAACCCTGACAGCAGCAACAGGGTGACCCGCACTGCCTGCCACACTCAACTTTCAGAAGCTTCTAGAAGGCTGACTTCATAGTCTTTTGCAGGATGAGTTCATGTTCTGGAGCAATGATGGGTATTCTCCGAGAGACCAATTGTGAGGGTCAGAATTTAGTATCGGTTACACGGTAATAAAAGCAGATGGAGTTATCGGGTTTCCGTGGTATTTTGAGTGGACTTGTGTCCAAAAATAGATTCCTAGTTCCATATTATCTTGGTCCTCCCTCACAGAAAAGAATCGTGTGTCTGTTGTGTGAAAGGCTTGCTTTAATACAAGCTTATTATAAATTAGCTCTCGGCTACATCATTTACAGATGATACATCTGTTTCTTTTATTCACATGGTCAGTCAGAATCAGGTCTCATGTTTACCTGACACTGAATACTGACAGAAAATGTAGTCTTTCACTTGCCTGTGCTTGACTGAGCGGCAGCCCTCAGTGCTTGGAGCAAAGTGTCAGGTTTCAGTAAATAACCACACCTGCCTTCCCGCAACCAGACACCCACTGGTGACTTCCAACCGGGGAGCAGGGGGCTCTCTATCCCTCCCTTGACAGTTCCACTTTGCTTGTGTTGGAAAGATTTTCTGGCATTCAGATGGTAGCAAGCACAAGAGCTTTGTCACCATGATTATCAGCGCCCTGCTCGTGAAAAGGCCATTGCACCGCATGCTATAGAGTGCCACAGTATGTGAAAAAGGTTTGAAATCAGCAGCCTGTCCCTGTTTCCAAATGTCGCGTCTTCCTACAAATAACTTAAATGGCAATACTGAAGAGCTCTGGATGTTTAGTGTTTCCCTGCAGTTTCTGTCACCTTCTTCTAAAATACCACTCATAGCAAATTCTCATCCATCATTGTTTTCCTCTGTCAGTCAGTCAAACAGACTGTCATTTACTCCTGCAGGCGAGGGACAAAAATGGCCAAGATGAGAACTCAGCTCAGCACAGCAAATGGAAGGAATCACCCAGGCAGGGCGTCAGTGAACCTCTGGTATGAAAATAACTGGACTCAACCCTCCAGTTCACACAGCCTGTTTCCAGTCATTTGTACACGTCCGACTTTCACAACTCTGATGTACCTCCTAAAGAGATACCTTTGTGAATGACATTCAAAACTGCTTGGATCCACCGTTGGTTTGTGTGGGTGCTGAACTGGAGCTTCAGGGAAACAAAGCAGGGCCTGTTCTGTGGGCCGCCGCTTGGCAGCCTGGGAGTCTGGCTGAGCGAAGGTCCCACATCATGCCAAGTGAAAATATGATGTTTACGTTGCATCTTCAAACTGCAAACATAAACAAATATATTTTGCTCAGATTTGTGTGTTTCATCATTCTTTTGGCCTGTAGAGCTTGGTTCTTTCCTTGTATGTTTGTAGACAATGGCATTGGGAAAAGCAGTTTTACAGACAGGTACAATAAGAGTAAATTTTCAGCAAATGCTTCATATTAATGCTCTGACAAAGTGACAGCCTATTTGCATATCAATGATGGAATATTTTTTTTTCATCTCTGTTTTGCATGTTATTATCACAGAAATGATCCTAGTCGGTGTGTACTTGGATTATGATGACCTTGTGGAGAGTTATCCACACTAATTCAGTCTTTCTTCTGCTCTACAGGTCTGTGACTGGTGCAGGCATGTCCGCCAAACCACAGAATACTTGGACTTTGGCGCCAGTGACAGAAGGCTGAACTTCTGCAGCCCAAAGTGCCTGAACCAATACAAGATGGGCATTTTCTACAAGGAGACCCATACAAAGCAGGCAAATGGAGAGACCAGGCAAGAGAGCTGTAAAATGGGGCAAAGACTTCTTAAACCTGAACCCTGGAACATCCCACAAGGAGATCTGCACTCCCAGGTAGACACAACGGTCTCAGGACCCACAGAAACCACCCCTGCTTCTTCCTTGGAATCCAGGGTGGCCTGTGTTTCTCCCGCTTTCTGCATTCCTGTGATTCATACATCAGGACCCGAACAGCAGAGGGCTGCACCATCTGCCACTTGTGTCCCAGCCAACACCCCGAAAGAGATGCTCCACCACCACCCTTCACCCTCATGCACTGAACATCAGAAGAATTCTCTGCAAAAGCCCAACTACAGCACTGCCCCCCATGGCCTTGTGACCAACCTCCACCCTGCTGCAGCTGTTAGAGGTCCACCACCTCCTGACAGCTCAGTTCTAAAACCCATGCACTTCCACCATTCTCAGCCTCTTCCCACCATTCCCGCAGTACCTGGCACTCCAGCGTGGCCAATGCCACCATACCTGGCCACTCATACACCTGTCCCCCCTTTCATACCCAATAGCATGATGTCAAACCACCACATAGCAATGGCCCAGAGAAACTTCACCTTTAGTCCTCTGACCCCTTCTCCCACTCTGCTGGTGCCCTACCCAGTTATTGTTCCCCTGCCTGTGCCAGTTCCCATTCCCATTCCGCTGAGGGCACAGGATTCCACTGTGGGCAACAGGGACATTGTTTCTGACCTGCCAAGAATGGAAGAGGATAAGTCTGAGGACCACGGTACACCCCCTTCAGAGGATGCAGGTGAGAACAAGGAAGGCTCCAAACAGAAGCAAGCAAAAGCCAGGACGTCTGAAAAGAGGAGCTTCACCCAGGTTATGTTAACACCAGTGCTTGAGCAGGGAAGGGCTGATACAGTTGAGGGTGCGAAAGCTGGGAGTGCCGACCCGTCCTTGTTCAAACCCTTATCCAGCGAAGAGGTGATGGACTTGACATTCAGGGAAAGGTTGGAGGTGCCAGATTTGCCCTTACCTGGTACGACAAGAACAAGTAGCAGTCCCATGAGCACTGCTGTCGCTCTGGCTTGTGACACACCAAGTCGTAGTGGAAGCAGGTCCCAGCCCAATCTTGATAGTACACAACTGAGGAAGGGCAACATGGGGGCAGAGCCCAGCCCAGCCACTCCCTGCACCAACAGTGTTACTGTCCCTGTGTTCATCCAAGGGGTGGCCTTGTCTGAGGATGCAGCAGTTGGTGAGCCAGAAGCACTGAAGAAGACTGAATGGCTGGCCGAAGGAACGAGTGCCAGAGGAAAAGTCTCACCTGGAGAAGGAGGTGATGGAGGGGACAAAGAAGAGCCTAGCTCCACAGATGAGGAGCATCCCTACACTCCAGCCCCACCGCCTGGAGAAAAGCTGGGAAAGAGAAGCATTGTAAGGGTCACCTGCGTCACAGCTGCAGAGGACCTGGGAGACATGGATCGGGAACTCCCTCCAAAAAGGAGGTGTCTCCGCATTCGGCACCTAAACAAATGAAACAGAACAGCGGGCTGCTTGCCACCTCGCCACCACAGATGGGCCTTCCTCCACAGCTGGTTTCCAGGGACAGTGATAATACAGAGACCCTCTATAGATCCTGCTGTGGTATACAGTGCAAATGCTGTATAAAAAACAACAATATACACTGACTCCTCAACTTATGCAAACAGGAGAGACTCAGTTGTTCCTAACTTCAAAGCCACGTTTAACCCAAGTCATAATGTATAAAATTTTAACAGATGTTACACGACTGATTCATTGGTTAGATGGTAAAATCTTGAATATAGCAATAATAAAGTGTTGCAAGACTTTATTTCAATGCTTTTATCAGCTTCAAATGCCCTTAAAATTAAAGCTAGTTTAAAATGGCTTAAAATAAAAATATCCACAAATCCCTATTCGATCCCGACCTTTGTCCTGATGTTACTGATCAAAAGTCATGGACATCACACACGAGCTGTGACACTACAGACACCATCTGACCAAATGTGCGTCACAGTCCTGTCGTCTTTGGGTGTATCTTGCTGCCATCTGTTGGCTTGCTGGATGAGCCGCTGAAAAAGAGAAAAGAAAAAAGAAGAGTGGCAAAAATACGCTTAAAAATTAAACAAACAAACTGGGAAAAGTCTGTATTTTCAGTAATTCATAACCATTTTTATATGAGGACCCACTGTACTATCACTCAAAATAATAATTTAAAAACCTTCACCTAGAGAAGGAAATGCAGAGTAGTTGTTCTGGATATTTATAAAGCAGCAGTTCCAAGCTGCTCTGGAGATCTAAATATAGTTTACTAATAAAATCTAAATCTAAATCTAAAATTCATAAAATCTGGAAAATAGAATCATGTGATTTTGTTGCAGAAGATTTAAAATGTGTATTTTAACAGCAAAGTAAGGTTTCCCAAGATTAACAGTGCATTCAATACTGCTCAGTGAGACATTGTGCATGAGAGGTGGTGAAGATCTGCTGTCGTCTTGCATTTGCAAAGGAGATATTTCAGTATATGCAAAAAAAAGTATTTTCATATATCAGCTTTCGAGTTGGGATGTCGTTGAGTTTGAAAATTGAGATTACAGAAGTCATTTTGCTGGCATTTTGGATGTTGCCTGGCAACCAGCTCAAATCTGAAACCTAAGCATAATGGCAGTAACAGGATGCACCTCAAGAAGACATGTTTGCCTGTTCTGTACCTGCAATTTGACTCCTCTGACTCCAGCCCCATATCAGCTTTTATCTCTGTATTGTTTTTTTGTTTTTGTAATCTGGCCTCCACAGATAAGGATGTCAGAACCAACCATTTTTAGTCAAGTGGTCAGATTGTGTGACCCTGGTGTTGAAATATGTAGGTCAGAGACAGGAGCCGTCTGCCCTGTGGAAGGAGAGGAGCCTTTTCTGTGATTTATTTTCAGAGTAACAGGCTATTTTAATTTCATGTTACTGAAATTCACATTTGTAAACCATTTTTTTCTATCGATGTGGAATGCTTCTTATTTACGTATTTTAAATATAAATAAATATTCCTTACAGGACCAGAACTGGTGATGTTCTCCCTCCGGCAGGAGGTGGTGCTGCGCTTCTTACACACACCGAGGGAGGTCCATCCAGCCTCCAGCATTTCCATAGCCCTTCTCACCAGGAGCTCCTTTCCACCAAGGGACATAATGAGCCTCGACTAGGCAACACCTCAAACCTCCTTTTCGGAAAATGAACCACTCAAGTGCCATTCACCCATCTTTAGTTCACTCAGTTAAGGCCACGATGACACCCCCATTCAGACATGTAATCCATGGTTTTCTTACATGCCCAAAGGCTGACGAACAGGCACACGGCTGTTGAGAAATGTCTCACACTGATCACATTTGAAACCAGAAGCGCTGAGATTAGAGCAGGAGATCATTGTCTTAAAAGAGGTTTAATGGTGGTTATGCCAGGTTTGCTTCAGGTCCACTTAAACTGGAATATCAGTAAGATGGTTGTAAGTCTATTCTCTCTGGTAGACACTGTTTTCCGCAACGATTTGGCTTCAGACTTTCCACAGCCTTAGCAACAGCAAAATAACTGCCTCCCCAGGGATGACAAAGCTTTTACAGAGAGATCGCTGTAAACAATAAAGCTAACCTTTGAGAACGGTGTTTCACGTGAGTTGCTCCTGGAGAAAAGCTTTCTTGTGTAAATAAAATGTTAGTGTAAAAATTGTAAATGATAACTTTATGTGTAAAGTAAATTTCTCTTGGCACAATGGGTACATATGTTGGACTGCAGGTTTGGATGTGGAATTGGTTCTGGCGCATGTTCCCTCTGCATTCACAGGAGCTTCTTCTGGGTGCTCAGGTTTCCTCCCACGGTCCTCAGTCATGTGAGCTGATGGTTCTGAATTGCATGTGTCTGTGGGTGTGTGTATTCATTGGACCAGGAGCTACTTCGAATGGACAACGGGTCGCTTGCTGGAAGGACAACACACTACTGCAGTTATCATAACCGCCAGCAGATGGTGCATCAACTCAGGAGAGCTGCGCTCCCAGTGGAAATCGTGGGTCTTCACGATGATGTCAGCGGTCACTTCCAACCCGCAGCGTCCACTCCGCTGTCATCACCTTACACGTGTACATTTTCTAGCCCACATTAGATGTCCATTCTACAGATAATGAAAGCTTTTCAGTTTATTTTGAGCTGTTACAGTGTATCACCGAAGGCTCTGCCCTCCACTACTGGTGAAATTTTCAGATAATTTTATTTGAAAATAATTATTCATTTGAATGCTTTGTTTGAGAATTTTTTTGAAAAACGGTCAAAGGTCAGCAGGTGTCTTGTGGGGGTCCACCATTAACCTTCATTTACCTTGTTAACCTTTATTTACGACCTACAATATGTGGGAAGAACTGGGCCAGTGGCCAGGGTTTAATCTGAGGATTGTTGGTTTGAATTCCACTCCTCCTGTTTCGCTCCTGATCCAGGTAAATTGTTGGAACTGATACAGTAAGAGGACTCCTGTACAACTGGGAAAATTGTCATACAGTTGGGTATCAAACATTAGGCTGTAAATGTAGGTTTAGTGACAATAATAACTATCTTTAGTGGGATGAGGCAACACCTGAGAGGAGTTATAGTGTCATCTCCACATTGCCCAAAACTAACCTACCCCCCTCGTGTGGAAGGCACACACCATGGTCCTTGGAGGAGGTCATTCCTGTTGTATCGTGTTTAACAGTCCTCAAAATGTTGTCTTCGTTGGAACGATATGTGAGTTTGTTTGTATGTGTTGACACACTGAGACGTGTGGAATTCTTTACATAGAAAGACTCCTTCACTTTACAGGTATTCCACAGGCTGGAGGGCTGAGTCAGGCTTGTGCACCTGTGTGAAGCTTGTGAGGCTGAGTGGACCTGTGTGAAACTGTGTAAAGCTGTGTGAGGCTGAGTAGACCTGTGTAAAGCTGTGTGAGGCTGAGCGGACCTGTGTGAGGGCAGGAAAGCCCACTCCTCCCAGGAAGGGGCAGGGACAGCAGGGTGAGCTCCACTGCACAGGTGTTCCTCCTCCAGCACCTCAACCTTCTCACCACGAGTGAGGCTGAGAGCTCGCGATCCTCCGCGGAACAAAAACACTTCCATAAGCGGACCTCTTGAGCAACCCGGCGAGCTCGGAGCTACATCTGCGGTGTTTTACATGTAAGATCTGCGGAGGGAGAAGGACGGAGAAGGTGGGAGCGGATCGCTGACGAAAACCGGAGAAACGCCATAAAGCCCGCAGCTCCGCGGAGCTATTGTTTTCCTCTGTTAATTTATTATTATTATTTCTGTTATTTATTTATGATCTCAGACTTGTTATGCTATAAAAATTATTCGGAAATCTATCGGAGGTTTCTCCTGGAGAAGATCAGGAAGACCCCTCGCTACTGACTGGAAAACCTTGGAAGGACCTGTGTATTCAGAAGGTGCTCCTGTCGTGTCCAAGGGCGACATAAACGCTGGAATGTTAACGCTTCAACACAACGACAGCAGCATGTCGTGCGGCGCCGAGAGGAGGCTGGAGAGCCGCCTGAAGACGCTGGCGGCGATGATCACGGACCCGAAATCTGCCATGAACCTGGAAAGTTTGCTGGTATGTCACCTGACCACTTTGTCGCTGCTCTCATATGGGAGATAAATATATTTTCAAAATGACAACACCGCCCATACCGAATGGTGAGACTGCCTGGTGTGGAAGGCTATTCTCTAGATCAGTTTTTATTTTTGTTCGATTATTTTGTACATATTCAGTTACACGCGTTTGCGGCACCATCCACTTCCAGTTAACCTGTTACTGGGTTTACCATGTTCAGCATGGTAAACCCCTGCGGGATGAACTGTTGTCAGTTGTATGAGGTGAACGTGAGTTCTTTTGAAAGAATGATCAATATTTCAGGAAGGCCAAGTACACAATGGGGACAATAGAGCAATGACGCCATAACATCCATAACTTCCACCACTCAGCCTGTGAAGAATTTCAGACCAAGCTGCTGACTGCCACTGTACTCGATATGCCTGTTAGTGATCCACAAAGATGTGACCACACACATGAAGAAGTTGGGAATTCACACGTGTCATGGCACCTGGTTACTTGGTCAGCTTTTATTAATAACTGACAGGCCTACAAGGTTCAGGGATGCAAAACTAGTATAAAATTAGAGATATTACATCAGTCACGTTGCCCTCGGCAGCAGGTTTGGATTTTAGGCTTCTAATGTTGACCTGTTGGAAAAGTAAAACACGGCACTTGGTGTGTATGAGCGTGTGTATATAGTGTGTGTTATAAAAGCTTGGGTGTTGTCAGAATGTTTTGACCGTTGTTTGCTTTTTTATTATTTGTCAGTCAGTTTCAGTGTGGTAACCCTTTAGAGTAGAGTTTGTATCCCCTACAAATCTAGTCCAGGTCTGGTTTTTCTCTTGGGTGCAAGCCTTAACAACTGTCTCCTTTACACAATACACCATGGCTCCTCAACTCATGGTGTTTGAGGGTCAGGGTTTTTGTCCCAACTGATTCAGCACACTGTCTTGACTGAACTCATTTTGCTTCTTTTCTGAATTCTTAGTTGTGTTCAGAGAACTGGAGGCCCTACTAGAGTTGTTGAAAAAGGAGGTAACGCACTTTTTAAACCAAGTGGTCCAGCTCTGAACTTTCCCTCTGCTTTGGGTTATAGTGTCACCTTTGCATTGTCCAGCTCTAAACCCTCCTTCACTCTCCTCCCCCACTGAATGTTCTATATCTTGTAGGGCCATTGCGACATCATGATGCACACATGGCCAGTATTCCCTCGTCCGCACATTGGCCAGTCAAATGTACACAAATTGAACTCCCTTGGTGTCTTTGCAGCGTTAGCCCATACTGGCTCGATGATCAGGGACGTGCCTGTGTGTGACAAGATAAAGAAGTTGCTGAGAAACAGGGGCTTATTACAGCTTTGACATGGCCGCCCACTGAGGTTTTATTGGTTTGATCAGTGAGATCTCTCAAGTTCAGGACAGCAGTATGGCTTCACCAACACCTCTGCACTATTAGTTTGTTTTTTTTTTTTTTTTATTTAGTTGTGTAGTTTCTGCCTATAAATTCTAAACAAAGCAGTTCTCTATGCTGGTTTTTATTCTCCAGGGTGCAAAAAAACCCCCAAAGGATAACTTGTTCTTTTAAATCTCCTTAAAACCTGAGACAGAATCTTTAGTTATAATGTTGAAAGCAAGGCTCCTGTTCACGCCGCTATCATGTTCCATGACTAGTGAGATCACTGCGTTTTCAAGGAAGGATTTTAGTTTCTTGCTCTCCCTTGTCTTCCTCTGAAGACCGCTGGGTTTACAGCTGAAATATCCAGCTTAAATCACAGCAAATGTGGTGACACAGTCAGACACAGTGAGCAGGAGAAACAGCAGAGAAGACACCAGCGCCTGCATTTCAGACTTTACAGTACTGTACAGTACTGTAAGGTTTTTTATTTTGGTATTTATTCACATTTTGTTTTTTTTTTCTTTATTAAGGACAAGTTGTGGATAAAAATTGTTTTTGCAAAGTTTCCTTTTTCAAGATTTGTTAAAGCAAAAAATTTGAGTGTGGAGTTCAAATATTAAGGGAATACTCAATATAAACATGAATAAAATACTGAAAAGCTGCTTTGGGCATTGCTTCAGTTGCACACGTTTTAAAGCAGGATTTCTGCTGGAAGTGGTGCTATAGTGTTAGGTTATACCTTGTAGAGCTGGTCCAGTGCAAAGTCAAGTGCAAAATTGAGTCCTCAAACTGCTGGCTTTTGTTCTCTATGGCCCTTCTCTTTTTTGAATGATATTGTCTTGTCTTTGTGGTCTATTTTTCCCCCTCACACAGAGTCCTGCTTCTATAACAAGAGCCGGAAGTTCTTATGGCAGCAGGAAACCCTGGGAGTGGGCCCTGCTATCAGTTGTGAACATGCTTTTGAACTACAGGCTCACAGTGGCCTGTGGTTTTTGTCATCCCTCCACAGTATAAATCCAGCACAGCATAGTGACCTCATGCCATATCTGCCTTTCTTTGCTGAAGGTACTTTCAGTTATGCTTAAAATGAAAACTTTACTAAATGAGCCTGTGTGTGAAGCCTGTGTGTGAAGTGGAGTCACTTCTCCTGCTCTGTCTCCAGAGGTTTGGGTAGATACAAACAAAAAAGATTTAAGTTCTTTTTTTAAGATCTCAACCTGTTAAATGTGAAAGTGCAGAAATGATTTCCTCATAGCGTCTGATGTCAGCATGCCTCTCGGAGGGCAATATCGGCAGCTGGCCTGTTTGGTGATTTGCCGTCTGTGCGTTGCTGTGTGTTTGACAGCTAGCCCTGTGTTTTACAGCTCACTCAGTGTATTTACAGATATGAGTGTTGCAGTAATCTAAGGGAAGATGTTGAACGCATGTGCTGCTGATCGTCCTTCCTTGCTCTGTGCTCAACTGTCTGGACCTTCTCCCCACCGTCAGCTTCCACTCACTTCACACGCACTCAGAAGAATACACATCCCGTTTCATACACAAAGACTCACGGTGTCACGTACCCTAAAGTGCTGTTCCAAATACACTCTCACATACATTAAAACTGCTTGTTGATTTCATTGTTTGTTTATTTTACTGTACACTTTTCTCCAAAGTAACTGAACTGTACTAAACAACTTAAATATATCCATTTCCATACCAGGCTAGTTCTTATTACAGCAGTTTAAGATATGTACGTTTCTTAGGAGTAGGATTTGAATCCTGGTCCTTTGAATACAAGCAGCAGCTCTACGCTCTACTTTAGTAGATGCTCATACACACACACTTGCGTTCCGGTCCCTGCACACACTCACACTCATTTGCTTATTCATTTGCTTGTTTAAGCACACAGACGTGTGCTTGGTCACAAGTTTGACTTATGCTGTTGTGCTCATACGTGTAGCTAACGTGACAGGTGAAGGTGGGATAATTTTTAATTAAGGTACTTCTGAGAAATTTCCAGAATGTTTGATCTCTTTCTATGGACATGTGAAAGGAATTTAAAAAAAAAAAAAAAACAAAAAAAACAAATTGGATCACTAAACATGTAGTTGGGGAACTGAAAAGGAAATAGATATTATGAGGAAATTTGAAAGGTTGTGGCAAAAAGTCACTGATGCAGAATGATGTTCTGTATGAGCAGCTGCACGACTATTTTTATAAGGGCGCCTATTTAAAGGGACAGAATGATTCCTCAGGCATGGCTGCCAGGTGGTCGCATGGTACCATGGTGACCACTGCTGTGACACAACCTCCTGGCTGACCCCCAGGCTACCTATTTACAGGCTCTGAACTCTTAGAGCTGGGACTTCGATCTGACCCCAGATGACCCTTGAAGTACAGGCCAATCGCTAGTATTAGTGTTTAGTTTGGTCACTGTAAGTGTGGAGGGCCACACTGAGCTCAGTGTCCTCACCTCATGAGGCCCAGACAACTGAAGCAGATAGATGGTGTGGGCCTAGTGGACTGGGCTCAGTGGTACAGTGAAAAACCAGAGCCGTTACTATGAAATGCAAGCTGAGTCGTGGTCACCGTGTGAAAGGAAGCAGGTTCCAGGCCTTGAGCTTGAATAGAAGTAGGCCAGACCAGGCCTGCTGTGCAAATAGATATGGACCAAACTTATTTTCTTTTATTTATTATTATTTTTTTTGTTTTCATTTCCTTTCATTTCTCACCTGGCCTGTAGTAAAGGATTTGGTTGTTAATTAATATCTGCACAGTTAAATATTGGAATACTGCAAAGGTATTTTTCATGTGCCAGATGAAAAATAAAGGTAAGTTATTTTGCTGGTTTTGGTATTGAACTTTTCCAGTCAATTTAATGTTACTTGGAGCTTTGGTGATGAGTCATAAAAGTCTTAAAAGCAAATATTATAGCTTCACTGATAACATGTATGAAAAACGACCATCAGCAATAGTGTTTGGTGCCCAGTTATAGTCAGGATAACTGAACCAGTAGTCAAGGGGTGAGGCCATGCTGGAACGTTGACCTGAAAGACAGGAGCACTGGGTTGTGTGTAAAACCCCCATGGGGCTGAACAACATCATGTGACTATCATTTCTCTTAAAGATGTGAGGAGGAGAGTTTTGCCTCATAAAGTGAGTGAATGAATGAATGAACAAATGCAAAATTTAAAAAGCGCTAAGCAACAAATAAATACCTTAGCACTTTAGTTTTCATGTACAGATTAGAGAACTGCCTGGGTTTTTAAAAACTTGACTTTCCTTTGATTTTTGTATGAATTCCATATAGAAGTTGCTTCATTAAATCCTTGTGCAAAGTCTTGTAGAAATGTTGTCTTAACAAGAGTTTCTCCTTCTGCAGGATTCCATGAATGCCATGGTGCTAGACTTGGACTACCCAGTATTGCGAAAAAACAAAAATATAGACTCCTTTTTAAACAGATGTAAGTACATCACTTCCCGGCAACGTATTCTATTTTTTGAACTGTGGTTGGACCAGTATTTCACAGGGAGACCGTCATTGTATGATGTGTAAGTTAGTGCCTGTAGTGGCTCTTTACAGTTCATTGTTTATAATTATCAAACTGTAAGAAGAAAAACTGTTCCTCATATTCAGGGTATGGATTGAGCCCATATCCTAGCATAAAATATGCTAAGGACAGCACTCAGTTGGAACTGTATTTATTAAAGATTTTAACATGTGAAATTTAAAATCATTCAGGTTTTGGCCTCAGGCAGGCCATCATCAGCATGTATAGATATTACCACAACATGTAAGTAAATAGTGAGCATAAAACATACATACTTAGATTTTCATTTAATGAGGAAACTCATTGGACAGACAACAGAATACACAAAAACATGTGATGGACAAAGGACGACGAACGTCAAACCTGCCTCCTATATGCATCTCATCCATGTTTCCTCCGGTTTCATGTGTTACACCTTAGTGTATGAGGTCACCTGTGTGTGACCCCTGCATATTTGCTGTTGTGACTGCTGACCCCCTGTTGCCTGTGTCACCTGTGCTTGACCCACTGTCTGTCCTGCAGATGAAAAGGTGATGAACCGCATACAGGAGCTGCAAATGAAGCTGGAGGACTTTGAGAGGGTCAAGGTCATCGGCAGAGGGGCCTTCGGCGAGGTCCAGCTGGTGAGCGGGGTTTCTGGAAAGGCTTAACTGTAATGTTCCTGCGGTGGCCTCCTTTCCCTCCATGTCCAACAAGTACAGCTGCTATGTAGGGCGATCAGTCCTGTGCATTTAATCATCAAACATGCTCAAGCTGTTTAAAGATTGTCTCCATGAGACTGTTGTAAACATTCTTATTGATTTTATACAGTATGTCAGTAAAACGCACCCAAACGGAATCAGAACGTGGGACCAAATTAATTCAACTCGCATTACTGCTCTTTCTGGTGTTTCTGTGTTCCATAACAACATGACAAACATGGCACTAGCCTATGTGATGAAGTGCACACTATGTGCTTTTATTTTTAGTACTTTACAGGTTTATTTTAAAAGTTTTTTTTTAAACGTAAGTTTTTTAAAACTTTTAAAAACTTTTAAAAGTTTTTAACTTAATACATTACAATGTCAAGTTTTTTTTAATAGCAGCTAGATTTGAGACTTTCACAAAATTTAAGACAAACAATTCTTAAATATTTTTAAGATTGTATGTATTGTGATTTTTGTAGTCTAAAAGGCTTTGAATTTAATCAATAATCAGATTTCTGGTGCCAGTAATGGTCATAAGTTGAGAAGCAGTGTACTGGTGCGTTTTTAAGTGTGCCCTGTGGTATCATGCACGTGTGTGTGTGTGTGTGTGTGACACAAACACTCCCAGTAGAGAGACAGTGCAGTCGGTCTGCGTGTTTTTCCCTCTGGCTTTGCAATTTGTGTATAGAGAACAGTCCAGGAGGCAGGCAAGTCTGCACAGGTTTGCCCACATCTGCTGGGAAGGGAGTTACCTCTGCCTGTGTGTGCATGTGTGTCGGTGGGTGTTTTGTTTACTCAATGCAGGCTGTGTGTTTTTGTTTTGTTATGCATCTGTGTGTAAGGGCACATCTGTATTCATGCCAATGTGTGGCTAGCCGTATGCTGCCAAACGTTTGATTGTGTATTTGCTCATCCAGGTGCGCCACAAAGCCTCCAAGAAGGTGTATGCAATGAAACGCCTGAGTAAATTTGAGATGATCAAGCGCTCCGACTCCGCCTTCTTCTGGGAGGAGCGTGACATCATGGCTTTTTCTAACAGCCCCTGGGTCGTTCAGGTCAGTTGCATCAGGACAACTGCAAAGTGCTCAGGGCCATAATTTAGATCGCGGCAGTGTTGCTGTTACAGGCTGCAGATCCCAGGATAGTTATGAATACTTTTTTTAATTAAAATGTACACCATAAATATTATAAAGTATTAAATATACTTTTTAAAGTAAAAACTCTGCACATTATATAAGCAGCAGAGAAAGTGACTTGCTATCTGTATGATTATTTCAATAACATTGTAGAAGTATTGAATTCCCTTCTATGAGCATTATTGGAAACTTCAGAATTAGAATACATTTTAAATTAAAATAATCCGTAAATTACGTTGAAAATGTATGGGAGCTGCTGCAGGCCCTTCCTGGGTACCAGTGAAATTCCTTATCACTGCGCTGGATAAGACCAGACCTGCCCCCTGCCCCTGATACACCAGTGTGCCATTGCAACAGCAGAAAGTGTCTGTGTGTCTTTTTTTTTTTTTTTTTTTTTTTTCTTTAAACACATGGCTGAACTGTGCTGTGTTCTGTCTTGCCGCATAGCTGTGTTGCGCCTTCCAAGACAACCGCCACCTGTACATGGTGATGGAATTCATGCCGGGTGGTGACCTGGTCACACTGTTGAGCAACTACGATATGCCGGAGGAATGGGCCCAGTTCTACACTGCTGAGGTGGTCCTGGCACTGGATGCCATCCACTCCATGGGCTTCATCCACCGTGACGTCAAGCCCGACAACATGCTGCTTGACCACACTGGTCACCTCAAACTCACTGACTTTGGGACCTGCCTCAAGATGGATTCTGTGAGTGTTGAGTCAGTGAGGCTTGGTCTCACATTCATTGCTGTTACACCAGTGTGTTGTGACTGAACAGCTCTTTGAACAGTGTCAGGATCAGGCTGTTTACTCTGGTGCCATCACAGATGTCCCCACAGCCTAGCTGGAGCTCCAGACCCCAAATGAGCTGTGTTACACTCCCACCTTGTGGGAAAACCTTGAGCTGCACCCCATAGTGTGTGCGGATGTTTGTGCATCTGTATGTAAAAACTGAGTGTCAGATGGTTTGAACAAGCCAGCCTCTTGTGATTGATCCAGTCAAGCCGAACCGTGGCGTATGAATGATTTGTTGGCTCTGTTCACAGACAGGCATGGTGCGCTGTGGGACCGCTGTGGGCACCCCTGACTACATCTCCCCCGAAGTCCTCATGTCCCAGGAGGGCAATGGTTGCTACGGGCGGGAGTGTGACTGGTGGTCCGTTGGTGTGTTCATCTACGAAATGCTGGTTGGTGAGTGATGATGTCCTCAGACTTTGTTCTTCATTAGTGGTACCACTGTCAGGCTTTCATTTCACTTGATAGCATTTGTCCTCTATGTACATTCTCAGAATGAGTCATTTACTACTGGTTTCATTCATGAGTGGCTGACACCACTCACTGGTGATGTTTTAATATATCGCATGACTAATAACAGTCACCATTCAGGCACATCACACTCCATTAATATCACCTCTGTTCCTCTGCCTTATTGCTGTCATCATACAGCTGCCATGAGCAAGACACACTAACTTTTAATAAATTTGGCATCCCCAAACTCTCCCCATACTGTGACCTTCTGTCTTTCTCTGTTTCCTCTCACTTGTACCAGGTGAAACACCGTTTTATGCAGAATCCCTTGTTGGCACATATGGAAAAATCATGAACTACAAAAACTCCCTCAGTTTCCCAGACGACATAGAGGTATCGAAGAACGCCAAAGACCTCATCTGTGCCTTCCTGTCAGACAGGTGAATGGTGGCCTGTTGATCCAGTTGTCCTGAAAGATGGGACAGTCACCTTGCAGGACTGTCTGTGTGTGTCTGTGTTGCCTTGGTCTGCACTCCAGCACCCAAAAGGTGTGCAGGTCAGATGTCACTGTGGGAAAGGGCTGCTTACACAAGTGGCAGAGTACAGTTTGGGAGGCAACTTCCCCTGTGAGGAGCACTTCCTGTTTATGGCAACAGGAGTTCTGGAAACTTCTTTGACAGGAAAAACAGTGTGCTGCTACAGATACATGGCATTCATGGCTGTAATCTTTCTACAGACTGAAATATGGCAGGAAGATGCCCACATAATAATAATAATAATAATAATAATAATATTATTATTATTATTATTATTATTATTATTATTATTATCATCATCATCATCACACCTTTGTCCAGAACTTCTTACAGTGTAAAGTAATCAACTTGACAATGATTTATACATTTTATTATTGTACCTGTATACTTACCTTTATCAACTCAAGGTAAGTACTTTGATCAACTACACTACAGCAAACTTGAGATTTGCACCAACAATCTTCAGATTGCAAGGCAGCATAACAAATGTGCCATGTACTGACCCTGTTCATGCTCAAGTAGGGAGTTGTTTGCATACCCAGAGGATTTTACAGAGAGAAATGTGCAAAGTCCCCATGCACAACTGCAGCAGTAGACATTAACTTGGCTCATGTGTCACAGGGCCAAAAGTTATGCGCACCTTAGTCACCAGTATAACATGCACATTAACCCAGACAAGCTGTCAGGAGTGGCAGAGGGACAGTTAGATACTGTAAACATACCACCTCTGCTCACCTACTGTGAGGAATGGAGGCCTGGTGTAGCACCGCTAGAGGTGTCAAACCTCCTGTGTCCTTCTTGTTCCTTCTGGAACTCTGCCCTGGGTTTGAAATTGGCCTCCAGCTCCTCACACGTGGCAGAGTAGACCACTCCTCCTTCCTCAGATGCTGCGTGCCGTGGCCCGAGGAGTGGGGGAGGGGGAGGAGGAGGAGGAGGAGGAGGAGGGCCAGCAGCCAGGCTCCGCAGCATTGCCACTGCCCCTCCCAGCTGCATCACATACTTGCTCAACTCGGCATCTCTGCCTCTGCCCTGCTTGTCTCTCGGGGTCAGGGTTTAACAGGCTCCCATCCCCTCCCCGTTGCTCACAATACTGCTTCACAACCTTTGTCTGTGGTCAGTAGTCAGTGTGGGCCTATTGGAAAGTGCACCGATCCTGTACAGCGGGTCGCCTCCTTTAACTTGTAACCTGTAGGCTGTGGTCAGTGGGAGGGGGGGGTGCTACAGGAGGTGGATAATGCCAGCTTGACCTGCTTTGTTGCTCCACGGACAGGGAGGGTCGCCTGGGCCGCCACGGTGTGGACGAGATCAAGCGACACCCCTTCTTCACCAACGACCAGTGGACATTTGACAACATCAGAGACAGTAAGTGCTGAAGCTTGCCGTGGGTTTTCACTGAAGTTAAAGGTCTTGCTGGAAACTATTGTCTTTAATGAGGCAGTTGGTAAATTTTTACCAGGACTAAACTAACTTACATTTATTCATGTAGTACATATTCTTCTCCAAAGCAACTGTTGAGCTACTTGCAGTGATCTACCCATTTGAATAACAAGGTAATATTTACTAGAGCAGTTGAGGGGTGCTACAGCAGAAGATGGGATTTGAACCTGGGTCTTTCAGGTCTGAAGTCGGTGGCTCTAACCACCGAACCAGCCACTGCCTGTCAGGTGTTCTGCAGCAGTTCCCAGTGATAACACAGCTGGTCGGTTGCCTATGCTATTACTCCTTTCTCCAGTTTGCACCATACAGGTAGTGCCCAGGTGTACTCAGACTTTTGACTGGTACTTTATCTCCATGGAAAAGTGGATTTCAGCTTTTTTACACACCAGCTTTTTAGTGTGAGGTGTCTAAATGAGTGAAATGTGAGGTGCAACTGCTGCCACTCTACTGTTTCTCTGTTTTATTGCCACCGCGGTGTGAGTAGATTGAGTATGTAGCGTAGCCCTCATCCCACATGAGTGCAGAGTGAGAGTGGAGAATGAGCCTCCTCAGGAAAACACACCCTGCAGAGGCCTTTGCTACCTCACCGTGAATTGAAGCCCACAGAAGCAGTAAGCCGTCAGGGGCATGAATAGCTGCTTTCTCAGCCAGAACTCCCAACTCGGACCCTAGGCTGCTTGGATAACAAGCCTTGGAGTTTCCCGAAATATCACGTCCGCCTCTGTAATCCGATCGGTTGCCTGTGTCAGCTCCTTGTCTCTAGCCAGGAATGTGGCCAGGCAGCGTCGGGAGGGTTTTTTGGAGCATCCCCTCAGGGGTGGCGTAGGGGGAGCAGTGGTGGTGGCACTGTCGTGTGGCCCGGGTAGCTCTGCTAATGACAGGGGAGCCCAGATGTTGGGGACTTGATCTTGCTCGCCGCGGCAGCAGCTGCCTCTCGTTTCAGCCGATTCCCTCCCTGGGAGGCCGCAGAGGCGCTGGCCACTGATCAGAATCGCGAATCTGCTTCTCCTCTCACCCGTATTTTCTTTAACCCTCAGTCTGTCATTGAACACAGGCAGGTATCTGAACCCTGAACTCCACCCTCATGTTTGTACGAGATGGATTATAGGGTTCAGACACAGCTGCAGTGCTCAGAACGAGCCACATGAGGCCAAAAAAGCAAAACTGTTCTCTCAGAACTGCAGAATCGCAGCAGTGAGTGTGTTTTGGCAGTATGTGTAAAAGGCACAGTGTGTGAGGGACACAAAGCAGGTACTGTGAGGAGAGCGTAGGGGTGTGGTTCATCGCAGACATCCGTCTGGATTGCTCTTTTGACATAACGTTACCTCTTTTATACACACACACACACACACACACACACACGTTTACACACCCCCTCACAAACACTCAAAAAACAAATGTCTGAACCCTAGAGAAAACGGCTCTTCTTAGAAGCACACTAATAACTGCGGACCGATGGAAGTCGTACCGAGCAGCAGTTCATGTTTCACCACAGACATCTGCGCTTCAGATTGGTGCGGAGTCTAACGCATGTTTACCTGCTGCTCTTTGTGGAGTTTGATCTGTCTTTACGTATGGACATAAGCAGACAGAACACAGCTGGATTTAACCAGGACCATGAGGGTAAAATGGTATTTCACAAATTGCATCTTTATCAAAGCTTGGTGAATAACTTTTTATAAGAGAACTTTTTTAGAAGCGTAAAGTACTTTAATTACAGTTGTGACAACTTGAGCCTAGTAGTTAAACTATTTTCATGGAATGATTTATGATATTTTATAGGAAAGATACAGATTTTTCTTGTGGTTGCAGTTTGTGCTTTATGTGTCTAAAGTTGGACAGAGTATAAAAACAAGTGTGATATTTTTGTGTATTTAAAATAAAGCTGGAATGTTGTTGCAACATTAAGTTAAATGCCACAAAGCTGTAGTGTTTTTTGGAGCCATCAGTCAGATTGACTTTAACTCTGTTTTTGCACCAGCGGTGGCACCTGTTGTGCCCGAGCTCAGCAGTGACATCGACACCAGCAACTTCGACGAGATCGAGGATGACAAAAGCCACGTGGAGACCTTTCCCATACCCAAGGCCTTTGTGGGCAACCAGCTACCATTTGTGGGTTTCACCTACTTTCAGGAGGACCAGTAAGGCTTGTTTTCGAGTCCCTGAGTTGAGATATAAGCGCGAATGGGCGTCTCGGTGATGGTGGTGCTAAACTTTGCGTGAGGCTGAAAGGCCTATGCGTATTTCTCTGTGTGAGTGTGTGTGTCTAACAGCAGAGGCAAAGACTACCTTTATCAATCTGCAGGCAGTTTTTATGAGGAAAATGGCTCAACATGGGTGACAAGCCCTCAACATGCCCTCTAAAGCCATCTACAAAATATGCTGGAAAGTTGGTCAGCGCTTAGCAAATATAAGCTTTAAGCTTTTTTGTCAACTTTTTTCAGCATTCACAGGTTTCTTTATAGGGAGTCGGGTGACATTTATTGCATTAAAGTGAGAGTCCGTGTAAAACGAAGAATGTTTACGTGTGTGAGAGGGAAAGGACAGAGATATAGTGTACAGAACTTCTGTGCGCTACACCATGTTTCTGGCTGTGGTGTGTGGGTGTGTGTGCACAGGAGGAAGTGTGCTGTGGTGCGGGGGTTGCTGTGCTACTGCGGAGAAGGTTCAGGAAGCAGATCACCGAATAAAGAGAGCGTTGTGGAGCGGCTCTTGGTCTCTCCTGCTGTGGTCTCACAGTGCTACCCTCTCTCTCTCTCTCTCTCTCTCTCTCTCTCTCTCTCGCACACACACTGCATTCATTCATCTTTCGCAGGGCCCAACACACCTCAAAACCAGCACCGTTCTAATGCCATCAGTACCTTATCTGATAAACCTTAAAGGTACAAAACTGGAGAACAGTAATTTCCATGTATTGTTTATTCCAGGTTTAAACAGACACCAGTCTTAGCTGATGTTTAGTCGGGTATAAAAGGGGGCTATTGATGTTTTACAACAACACAAACTACAAATTTTAGCTGAATAACTCCAATGATTTTGTTTAATTGCTGAAAAGCAGAATTAAAGCTGATGGACAGTGGTAGAATGCTGTGAAGTGCTTTCTGGTTTGTATGTGATGTTGTTCTGACAGACATGGGGCTCCAGGCTGTTTCAGTCACAAATGGTCTTTTCCTCAGGTTGCTAAGTGACTCCATCCAAAGTGGTGTCAACAACCAAGGTCCAACTGAACTCAAACAGGAGGTGCGTGTTTCATCCCCAACCTTAGCACACTTGAGTGATTTTCTTTTCTTTTCTTTAACCATTTTACATGTGTGTGGGCACACCTAATATGGTACAAAAATTTACTAGCAAATACTGTACATTCAGTACCAGACAAACATGTGAGTTCACCTAGACAACACCAGTATGCAACAAACTGGACTGAAGAGTGAAAGCAAAATAACTCATAAGTGTCCTACATCACTGCAAACTGCTGAAGAAGAGTTGGGGAAACATGGCAGCTGGTTACCTGCTCCATACCTATACCATGTGAATAAAAATCTGGTTTCCAGTGTCTGAATGAGTACAGTACCAGTCAAAAGTGTCAGTACACTTTTGACTGGTACTGTACTCATTCAGACAAAGTGTAATACTCAGTGACTGCTGGAGTTCAGGCTCCAATGGGTTCTGTACTGTTCAGACAAGCTACTCAGACATTTATGATAAATTCCAGAAAAAAAAAATGTTTGTTTGCTGATGACCTGCTGTTGGATAAACGGGCTTCTTCTCTGCTGTCCACAGTCAGATGATCTACAGAAAAAGTTGCAGAATCTGGAAGAGCAACTTAAGAATGAGATGCAGGTTAAAGACCAGCTGGAGAATAAAATCAGGTTTGGGTCTGGGTGTCTGAGGAGACAGTTTGAGTTAACTGAAATTTTAGCTTTTACTCTCTTTATGATTCTTGTTTTTTTTTTTTTTTTTTTTTTGTTCTAGAACGTCCAATAGCTGTGTGGAGAAACTGACTAAAGAGCTGGAAGAAGAAGTGAGTGGCGTAGCATAGCTGCTAATGTGTGACAGAATGGCAGTGCGTGTGCATAAAGTTAGTCATGGAAAGTATGGCTGAAGATGATCTTGTATTTCTGGTTTCCCTTTAGATGAGCAGCAGGAGGGCCCTAGAGACCACGCTACATAAACTGGAAAGAGAGAATGCCCTGCTGCAGCACAACAGTGTAGAGAACACCAGGAGGGTAGAGCAGGATGCTGAAAAGAAGAAGAGTTTGAAGAAAGAAGGTGGGTGCCTGGCAGGCACCAGTAGATCCAATATATCTACACATCATAAACACATGATAGTGCATATGTCCCATTACACACGTGTACACACACAGAGGCTCATGTGGGCAGCACAAGCCCTTGTTTTGTTCACGAGGCAGACGGTGATGTTGGTATGTAATAGCCACTGTTGAGTCACAGATGGTTATCTGGAATGGGTTGTGGAGTGTTTATTGGAATGTTTACCTCTCTGCCAGTGAGCAGCCTGCGTGATCAGCTGGAGGACCTGAAGAGAAAGAGCCAGAGGTCCCACACGTCCAATGAGAAGAACATCCAGTTGCAGAAGCAGGTATGCCAAACCTGGCTGCTTCTTGTGAGACATGTTTCCATTGGGGTTTACTTTCCTGCCCCTCCTTGTTTCCAGGTGCCTTTTTTAGACCTTCTGGAATCATCTCATCACTGTGGCTGTGTAGCCAGTTGCCTTTCACACTTTGTGTTTTCTGTGTCTACGCATGGTTCTCTGCCTCCTCACTCATATTTGCAGCCCTACCTTTCCCCTGTCCAGCCACATGTGTGGAATGGTCCTGTGAATGCTGCTGTTTCCATGTGCATGACAACTCTATCCACCCCAGCTGGATGAGACCACCGAAGTTCTGAAAGCCAGAGAAGAGGAGACTTCGCGTCTGAAGAAGGCTCAGGCCGAGGTGACCAAGCAGATCCAGCAGCTGGAGATCAGTCTGCGGGAGCTGCAGAACAAGAGCAGCACTCTGGAAAGCAGCAAACTGGAGCTGGAAATGGAGCTCATCAGCCTGCAGGAGACCCTGAAGACAGAGAGAAGAGCCTGTAGTCAGGGCACGGAGACAATCACCGACCTGCAAGGTACCTGAGTCTATGGCAAGGGCAATCTGTAAATGCATTACTAGTGCTGCTGCTCCAAAACCAACCTTGGGACTTTTTTTAAAAATGAAACCAGTTTGATATATAATAATACTTAAGTTAACACATTAGATGTGTTCTTGATAAACAGAACTATAAGCCATTAATACAGTTTATTGCATAAATGCAGCCTGAAAACTGCACAGTACAAAACAGATTAGTTATAGCTTTGAATAAGTAAAAGTATGAATAAACACAGAAGGCACTTACGGATAACAAATATAAAATTATAAAGATTTTAAATATTTTTGTAATATGTTAAATTATTGTGATAAACTATGCAAAGGGTTAAAAGAGTGCTATTGCAAAACAGCGCTGAACAAAGTAGGACATTTTCCCCATCTGAATTAGTGGGCATATTCTTCTGAAGTACCGGTAGAGTAAAGTACAAAAGAACACTAGTGTGCATTCTGTATTGTGCTTTCATCACTCTGAATTGTACATTTTCTGTTCAAGGCAGGGAATTTATAACTTTAAAGGATCAGTGTCTGTGCCCAGTCTATTGCTTTGCCCTGTGACAGCCACTCCCCTCCGCTCTTTATGGCTCATCTTGTGGCTACGCTTCTGCTCTTCATACAGGGCGTATCTCTGGCCTGGAAGAAGAGCTCAAACAGGTGAAAAGCACCTTGGCCCAGACTCAAGTAGAAAAGAGGGAGCTGCAGGAGAAGCTGGCACACCTGGAGAAGGTGAGGGTGCATTGACTGACTCCACATTCCTCCATCTGTATTATTCATAGGTCTGTGCCCCCCTTTTTGCTTTTACATTATACCTTAAAATAGCTTTTTACCAGCAGATGCATAAGCTCATCTGTCAGCACGCATTTCCCGGCTGCTGAAAATATTCCTGTTGACTAAATCTTGTCAGAATATGAGGGTATGAATTTTTACAGCAGGTGTTGTTTGCATAAATCGGTGCAAAATTAAATGTGCAGCTGTTACTGTCAATAACCATGTCTGCAGGAGAAGAGCAGCCAGGAGATTGACCTGACCTACAAGCTGAAGGTTCTCCAGCAGAGTCTGGAACAGGAGCAGGCTGAGCACAAAGCCACAAAGGCTCGGCTGACCGACAACAACAAGATCTACGAGTCTGTTGAGGAGGCTAAATCCGAGGCCATGAAGGGTGAGACTGAGAAGATGTTTATGATTGTCCGCTCAGGACTACTGCTGCAGCGAAAAGCAGATTCTGCCAGAGTGTAGGCATGTCTTCGCATCAGTTGCCTCCCTCTTTTTGCGCCTGAAAACTATTCATGCTTTACAGTCAGTGACCTGATGGAATGTGTTGTATGTGATTAAAGATGGTAAACCAGCATGGCACCAGGTGTAGGACCTTGTAGGATGGGGTGATTTGCCAGACAAACGTGGTTACCAACAGAGCTTTGGTTCTCATCCCTGAGGTTAACTGGACAATGACTTTATATATAAAACGTACAAAACTTGGTGGTGTGTAATTTTTTTTCTGCCGCCCCTTTCGTTCACATATCCTTCTTTCTAAGCAATGTTCTTAAAAAAATGTAGTAAAAGGAATGTAGGTTTAAGCCAGAACATCTCTCACTTTACAGTATGTAGCTGTTCTGTAGTGTACCTTCTCAAGTTGCCATAGCAAACAGTTGGTCAGTGTCGGAAGGTCCTTGTTGTCTTTTTTTTTTTTTTTCTGTGTTCCCAGAGATGGAGCAGAAACTGCATGAGGAGCGTTCCCTGAAGCAGCAGGTGGAGAACAAGCTGCTGAAGCTGGAGAAGCAAAGCTCCATCCTGGACTGTGACTACAAGCAGGTGCAACAGCAGCTGGACGAGCTCAGCAAAACCAAGGAGACGCTGAATGAGGAGGTATGTTTGAAAACGGGCAGTTACAAGTGAGTCTTAAGAAATTTAAAATAGCAAATGTAGATAAGCAAAGTAACATGTCATCATAAGTATTTTCAAAATAAGGGTTCACTAGGCTCACCATAAAGACAACCACTGTTTTGTGACTATTGATCACTATGTCTTAGGAGAATTATTTATTTACTAAAATGAAGGCCAGTCGAAACCAGCAGAAAAACCCATCGTGGGAGTACTACACAAACAACAAGCTACTTGTTTCCAGCTTCATTACTCCTCCTTGGTTCCTTTCAAGGTGAAGAACCTGAACCTACAGGTAGAGCAGGAGTGTCAGAAACGCAACCAGATGCAGAAGGAGCTGAAGACCCAGGGCCAAGAAGTGACTGCATTGCGCACCTCAGAGAAGCAGCTGAAGCAGGAGCTCAACCACCTGTTGGACCTGAAGCAGAGCCTGGAGAAGCAGAACCAGGAATTGCTGATGTGAGTGCGAGGGCGGTGGGGTATACCTGAGTGCCAGTATGGATGTGGGGGGTCTAACTGCCTGTGTGCCCCCACCTGCAGGGAACGACAGGCTTCTGAAGGACAGATCAAGGAGCTGCAGGACAATCTTGAGTCTGAGCACTATTTCACGGTAAATTCTGCCTCGTACCACTAACCTTCCAGTCCTCCCATTAAGGGAATCTCTCATTCTGATTGTACTTCAGGTGTGTATATTGAATTCTTGTGTTATGAACAGTTCAGTTACTTATTTGACCATTCCAAGCTTTTGTTGTTTATTTTTAATTGCATGTTTTGAATGGAATTGCAGACAGATCTCAGGTTGCATAATACATGACTGCACATCCTCAACATTGAGCAAATTATTCTCATCAGTAGTAAAAATTCTCGGTTATAAAAACAGTCAGTCATGCTTCGACCTCGCTGTGGATTGATTTTATAATTTTACTTTTACTTTTTAAAACTGTTTGTGATGTCAGTCATATTGTAAGCATGACTGGAGAGAGGTAAACAGTTGCAAAGTGTCCAAATTTTCTTTGTGTGCTTCGTATTAAAACAGCTGACACAAAACACATCTTAAACATGTACATTGATACAGTGATGCATTATACACTGCTGTACACACGTATGCATAGCCTGTGAGGTGGTATCAATGCTTGGGGGGGTTAGTTTCAATTCCAACTAATATGTAATAAATAGTAAATTTCTAGTTAGGCAAGGGTTTCTGGAATGGAATTATGATGCAACTTGGGTTGTCTGTGTTTTGTAAAATTTCTCTTGGAATTTGACCTATATTTATATGGCAGGGCACCCTACCAAAACAGAATAGGAGTATGGGGCCACCTTGATTAAACTCACTTCCACACTGTTTACAGCTCACGTGTGGTATTTATTAACAAGGTGAGAAATATTTCATGTCTTTACTGGATGAACCAGTTGGCATCACGTGACGGTTTGAGGAGATACATTTTTTTTATTTTCAGTCATTTTAATTGAGTTTTAATGTAGCTGAAAAATAATTTTTAAAAAATGCTGCAATTATTATGTAAAACTTCTTCCAATTATCTCTGTGGTTTTTCACAGAGCCTAGTTTACATGTTAGCTGATGTGGATTTGTATCGTTAAGCTTTTGTTGAATAATTTTTTTGACCGAATGATTAAAATGGTTTTGGAGAAAACAAGCAAAACAAATTACAAACACACCTCCAGTCCCAATCGTGTTTGTACATTGAGGAGCCGGTGTACACCTTCTAGCATTTGTATTAAGTGACCTTAGTAACTTTGTTAAAAGTATTTTATTTGCTCATTGAGTACCTGCCCTTGTCTCTCAGACCCTGTATAAGACTCAGGTGCATGAGTTGAAGGACGAGTGTGAGGAGAAGAACAAACTGTACAAGGAAATGCAGCAGAGACTGCAGGAGCTCCAGGAAGAGAGGTGATGTCTACTGTACTGTTTTCCCTACACTTTGGTTGGTTTCTAGGAGACTATTCTCTACAACAAAGTTTATTTGGCGTCAAGGTTCTATCTGACCCTTCAAACCTACCCCCCAGGGATTCACTGGCCTCCGAACTGGAGGTCACCCTGACAAAGGCAGACTCTGAGCACCTGGCCCGGTCTATTGCAGAGGAGCAGTTCTCAGACCTGGAGAAGGAAAAGATCATGAAAGAGCTGGAGATCAAGGAGATGATGGCTCGACACAAGCAGGAGATTGCAGAGAAAGAAGCGACAATCATCTCGGTGAGGGCTAGGGATTTGGTTGAGAGCAAAGATAAGGGTTTTCATCCAGCTTTTGGGCAGGCAGGGCTTGGCAAGAGTTCACATGTCTTCTTTGGTAGAGTCAAATATGTTTGTAGCCATCTTGATAAAATTCTCTAAGGATTAGAATACATAGGTTCTCTGGATTATTTGTTTCTTTAAGGGTTTCATGTCTGAGCTCATGGTATTAAAGGGCCAACTCATGATGTAGCACATAATGAACAGTTAAGGCACTTTGTTGTGACTTAAAGATGAGGATTATCCTGTGTCTCCTGTAGCTGGAGGAGGCAAATCGCACTCTGACAAGTGATGTGGCCAATCTGGCCAATGAAAAAGAGGAGCTGAACAACAAGTTGAAGGAAACCTTAGAGCGTGAGTGTTTCTCATCTGCCACTGGTCTCTCAGTTTCTTGTTTCTCCCTGCCTCCTGTTTCACGCTGTCCTCCTGCATTGATGTCAGTAGATCTGATCATTTACAGGTTTTAGAAAGTTTAGAAAGCCTTTGTCGAAAAGATTGTACGTCAGTTTACCTTATGTGATCTGTCTGTTTCACCCACAGAGCTGCAGAGGTCCAAGGAGGAAGAGCGTCAGATTAGTGCAATGAAGGTCACCTTTGAGAAGCAGCTACAGACTGAACGAACACTCAAGATTCAGGTGGGGAAAAAAAAACATACCTGTTTGACTTGACTGATACCAACATCTCACTGTCGAAATTGACTTGCCGAATGCGTTTATCTGTGTTTGTTTAAGGCTGTGAATAAGCTGGCAGAGATCATGAACAGGAAAGAAGTGAGCAATGATCAGCGCGGCAGTGGTATGGACATTCGCAGGAAGGAGAAGGAGAACAGAAAGCTACAGTTGGAGCTGCGCTCAGAGAGGGAGAAGCTGAACAGCACCATCATCAAGTACCAACGAGAGATTGAGGAAATGCAGGCGGTCAGTGTGCACACTGCACCCTTCTTTCGGTTACAGACATCTACCTGTATACCAGCTCTGCAAACCTTCGTGATTTCTCCCTTTGCACATCATGTGGTGTCACTAAGACCTGCAGTCTTGGAGGAATCCAGGCTGAAAAGAAAAAGATGCATCAAGAATCAAACATGTTACTTACCCTAAATGAGGACATCATTTTAATGTGGTCTTTCCCCACACAGTTCATTTGTTTTTTTTTTAGTGGTTATATTGTCTTTTCCTCTTTGTCATTGATATGCATGCTATTGAAAGCTTGCTGGCCCTGTCACATGCAGGTGATTGCAGAAGAGAACCAGGCCCGTCTGGAGCTGCAGATGGTCCTGGACAGCAAAGAAAGTGACATTGAGCAGCTGCGCTGCCAGCTGACCTCGCTCAGCATTCATTCGATGGACTCCACCAGCATCAGTAGCGGGCCAGACCTGGAGGTTGAAGATGGCTACCCCGGTAATGCCATGATCTTAGATCCATCTCTCACGTAACTTTCTTATGCATTCCTACCAGGTCTTTCCTGTCCAGGAGTGCATTAAACCTATTATTTTTATTTTCCTCATTCTCCCAGTCTGTTCTTCCCAGCTCTCCTCCTCAGTTTCCCTTTTTAATCCCTTGTAGCTTGTGCTTTAACTGCACTTTTTAATTTGCCTTCCATTAGCCATCTCTCCTTGCCTTCATTCTTTATTTTTCTCTTCCTCAATCCTGCCCCCCTTTCCTGTATCCTGTGGACTCTAGTGCGCATCACTCATTCCCACACCTCTGAATCCATGTCCTACACCTACCAGCGCACCTCCAAATCGGTCTGCATTGATGCTAAGCCCTGCCGCAGGGCCCAAGTTATTTATGGGTCTGATACAGATGAGGAGGAAGATGATCAGAAAGCTGGGTCAGAGCCAGTACAGTCACCCCGGGCCCTGACTTACGACCAGTCAGAATGTGACCACGCAGGTGACCTGCATGTCCCATCAACAGCATGCACTTTTGCAGTCCCTGTTGTCTTTTTTGGCCAAAATAACACAGGCATAAGTGATGGGTGGTGCTTTGATCACCGAGTGCTAGAGTCTGCCAAGTTGTAGTGAATTTTGTGTGTGTGTGTGTGAGAGAGAGAGAGAGAGAGAGGAACTGGTTTCATGTATTGACTGACTTCTTATGCTCTCTCCTGTTTTTAAAGATTCAAGGCTGGAAGGCTGGTTATCACTTCCTCTGAAGAACACCAAGAGACTTGGCTGGGAGAAGAAGGTATGCACACACTGCCCCCTGCTGGCATTTTTACACCTGTACCAGAGTCAGAAAGGTTCATCTTACTGTTAGTGTAAAGAGTGTTCCAGCATGTAAGCCAGTAGCCTGCAACATCTTGAGAATGAATAATGTGGTGGTGATGGTGATTTCACTGCACTGAATGTTTGCATTGTAAAAACTGTAAATTTACTTAACTACTGAATGCCGGTAGTCAAGGAATTGAGTAAAAACATAATATAACACATACATACATACATACATACATACATACATACATACATACATATATATATATATATATATATATATATAATTTATCCAGCATTTGTGCCTCACAGTTCCTGAGCTGTGGATTTGGACCCGAGTTTGAGCCCAGTTCAGTGTGTGCAGTTTTTGTTCTCCCACTGATTGCTCTGCTTTCCTACCATAGTCCAAACATCTGTCTTTCAAGTAACTTGCACTTTGTGTGAGTGTAATAGCTATAATTAGGGAGTGTAATTTTAAAACATTTTTAAATAAAAATAGAACAAAATTAACTTTTATTTCTTTATCACAAGTACAGAGAGAGAGTCATGGTGTTACAAACAGAGCTACTGATTTAAAAAAAAAAAAATATATATATATATAATATATATATACATACACACACACACACACGCATACAGTAATCCCTCGGTATAGCAATCTAATGTGTCCCTGAAAACAAGTCAGATAACAATTTTTTTTATTCTGAATGCCTATTTCCAATTATTTTAAATATTTGTTTATTATAAATCATTGTTTGTTAAAAAATTAAATTCTGCTAAAAATATTACAGATAATTTAAAAAAAGGCTTAGAACCCTTACTGCGTACTACTGGAATAAAGTGAAGAAGAGAGGCTTGTGAGGTTTGCTATGTGGGGGTGGAGGGCAGTTGTCTCCATCAGGGGTATGTAAAACAGCTGGAAGGGCTGCAGAAGGAGTGGATGTGGAGTGGAAAAAGCCAACGGTAACTTTGCCTTCAAGCAATGTTCTTCTCTTGTCCAGCCCAGCAAGGACTTCCCATTGTGCAAGTGACCGTGAATTGAGGGACAACTGTATTAATGTTCAAGAACTGCTATAACGAAACTTTGGATGTAGACAGTTTGTATACTGAGGGATTGCTGTATTTACATAAAATTTGCAGGTCATCTGCACAGAGTTCAGCATATGTTAGACAAACTATGGCAACTAGGTGAATATGCATAAGAGAATTAGTCTTACCCTGAACAGTGAAATGTGGCTCTGAACAGCATACACACATGCACACACAAACACTTAGTGGTTTGTTTCCTTGTGGGAACTTCTGAATGGGTCTCTGTGTGTTCGCAGTTTGTAGTGATGAGCAGTAAGAAGATCCTGTTTTATGATAGCGAGCAGGACAAGGAGAAGTCCAGTCCCTCGATGGTCTTGGATATAGAGTGAGTCCAAATTCTTCTTTTTTCACCAAGTAAAATGTCATCGTTCTGTTTAACACCGAAGACAGGAGCTGCTGTGTTCATGTATCACCTTATACTGGGTGATACAAAAGACAGAACACTTTACTAAATTTATTACTGCAAAGTATCATGAATATGTAGTTGAAACCGGTTTGTGAAGTACCTGTGTTTTTCCCTTCACAACATACCACATGTTGATATGATACCTACTGAATAATAAAATCATGAAATTTGTTCAGTTCTTTTTGAATCATTCTGTACTGTGTATAGGCACTGTACAGATGTAGATGCACCTCAGTAACTTCATCTCTACACAGAACTTTTCTACATTTATTTGTCTTGACACATCTGAAATATTTTAACTCTCCGTTTTGCTCCCTCTGCAGTAAGTTATTCCACGTGCGACCAGTCACCCAGACGGATGTGTACCGTGCTGATGCCAGAGACATCCCCCGCATCTTCCAGGTGATGTGAAATTGCAGTATAGCTATTGTAGCTCACATCCCTTTTTTGTTAACTGTAACTTCACCTCTGAAACTACATGGTTGGAGAACATGGTCACCTAAATGCTGCTAGTCTATTGCAAGTATGGAACAATGTTTGCAGTCCTGGATTTAACCATCCATAACTCTCTGACGTGGAATCCAGGACTGTACCAACCACACTGTGTTGGCTTCTCTCTGCCTGCAGATTCTCTATGCCAATGAGGGGGAGTTCAAGAAGGACCAGGAGTTTCCAGTAGAGCCCCTGCCACCAGGGGAAAAGTCCAATTATATTTGCCACAAGGGACATGAGTTTGTCCCCACGCTGTACCACTTCCCCTCCAACTGTGAAGCCTGCACCAGACCACTGTGGAACATGTTCAAGCCCCCACCTGCCTTGGAATGTCGACGCTGCCACATAAAGTGCCACAAAGACCACCTGGATCTGAAAGAAGAAGTCATTGCACCGTGCAGGGGTTAGTTCAGGGGACAGAGGTTGTTGCAGTGTGGTAGGACAGGGCTTGCTCTGTTCATACAAGGTAACTGTGATGGGTAGAGATGTGAGTCTTTAGATGAATACTAAAATGACTGTTTGTTTGAGAGCAGGGCTTCAACAGGGGGGTCAAACGAGTGCTTCACTTGATAAACTGGGCCTAAAAGATCCTGTACTTGGTGCTTCAGATTCCCATTCTGTCCATACTGACCGGTGCCCTCTGTGCTCCTCAGTGAATTATGATGTGTCGATGGCTAAGGACCTGCTGCTTTTGGCTGCATCCCGGGAAGAGCAGCAGAAGTGGGTGGGCAAGCTCATTAAGAAAATTCCAAAGAAGCCCCCTGCTGCCGAGCACACTGCCCGCCCTTCACCCGCCCTCTCGCCATGTCTCTCGCCTCGACTTTCTCCCCGAAACTCACCCCACCTGTCCCATCGCCCCGCCATTAAAGTCCAGTCTAGCAGGTCCCCACCCAACAGCAAGCCAAGGTAAGAAAGGTGATCTGACAGGGGGTCTGACTGTGCCGCAACTGTCATGCATTCAGAGCATAAGGATGATTCAAAGATGCAAGCTGTAAGCCTATCAGGATTTTTCCTTGGGTGTAACCTAAAAATATTTGAGCCTTTCCTGTAGTTTTTCTTTTTTCTAGTGGTTTTGGTTATCAGTGTACATGTATCAGGTTGTCTCTCTTATCTCAGGTACCTTGAGGACCCTATGTTGCTCCAAAATAGTAAATTTAAGGTCTGAAAGTGGGGGTTTTTTTAAATTCAGTTTGGGTTTCTGGTTTTATTTCACACGCATTCTTCCACAAGGCAGAATTCATAAGAAATAATTGGATTGGAAATTAAAAATGTTCTAAACATTTCAACATTGTCATCAACCATTTCAGCATTTTATGTAATGCATAACTATTTATACAAGCAGTTGTTCAAGTCATTTTTGCCTTATCAATTTCAAGTTGTAGAAAATAATACTTAACAAAATGCTAAATAAAAACAAAAAGAGAAAATAAATAACAAGAATATATTTAAACTTAAAAATTATGCTTACGTGGAGGTGTGGGTCTGCGGGTTTGCGGGTGAAAAAAGTCAAATAGCTCTCACCACAATTCCCAGTTTTTCCACAGTCCTGCAAACAAGTACTTTAACTTCCCGTTGTAGTACATCTCATATCGTAACACCGCTGCGATCAATTCCAGTAGTTCACTGGTTCCTGTTGGCTCGACCCGGTCACCACAGTCTGGCGCACTGAACCCCCTCGGCTGATCCTTTTCATTTCAGGCTGCTTGATTTTGACCTGAAGGACTGGAGTTGGTCTTTAGATGATGACGACGATGATGTGTTTGATTTCTGAAGATGTGACAGAGGTGGTGGATAACTGTGTTCAGTGGACTGGCTGCCGTTTGCCCTCTTGCATGTTTGCTATTTTGGGAAAGTAACTTCTAACTAACTTTGCTTATTACTGCAGTCATTCCGATTTTTTTTGTTTACAGTGTTGTTCTGCTAACCTTCAGCATTCTTAATATTGCAAACCAAAAGCTTCATTTATAGCGTTCAGATTTAAAGATGAGATTTTGTGCATGCACCTTTGTACCAAATATCAGACGTTACTTTATGTACACTACAGTCTAGTTTCATGCACCAATTCTCAGTCCTACTGAGGATCATCTAGAGTGAACAGGGTGAATAGTTGCTCAGGAAACTGACTTGGTGTAGCCGCTAAGCAGGGTGTTGTTTCCAGCTCATCAGATAGTTACACACAAGCATAGCATACGACTGCTTGCCATGATCTGGAGTGTTTTGTATAAGGAAGTATTTCCAGATGCATGCGGTCTTGCGTGATGAAGGTGGTGCTGTGCTTAGAAACCTACTGTATGTGAATGGAGAAGAGATGATGTAGGAGAGGTTTCCATTCCTGCCCCCCTGCCAGCTCTCTGTCTCATTTATTTTGAACATTGGAATGCAGAGCGAGACTATGCTAAGCAAAGTCGCTATAGTTTATCATTTTTTTTTGTATTCTTCTAATGGAATAAAATGAAAATGCTTCAAAGTGTCTCAAATGAGGAAATATTGACATCTAATGGCTCCAAGAAAAGTTTTTGGTTTCACTTGGCTGAAAAATGATGGCATTTGGGTGTCATCTGAATAGCAGGGATGCACAATCCCAATCAAAACCTAGCAGTTTAGAGCTCGGCCATGGAAAAAACGGCATAACCTGGGGTATGAGGGAGGCCTCTGTGGTGAGTAAATATTGTGTGATTGTGACACGTGGTGTGAATTGACTACAGTCAACATCATCTTTGAGTCTAACTATTGTTCTCCTCTCTTTTCCCAGTTAACCTCCTTTCCCGGGAGATGCAGAGAATCTGCATCAAGAATCCAGACTTTTTCTGTAACAAGACGTCGCCAAAGATATAAACGTGGATTTTTCTGTCCTGCATCACTCTGGTTTGTCCTTAATGGTAAAGGTAGATTTTTGTTTGTCAGCGGTTCCCACAGGACTATACCTTGTTTACCCTGTACACATATGGTCATGCACAAAAACACATGAACAGAGAGGAGGGTTTACAGAACTACAGGATGGACGTTCGCCCATGTGTGCCCAAAACACTGGTGAAACTCTGAGAACCCACCACCCAGCTTTCATATCATCTTAAAAACAATGAGCTGATGTTGCACTACTGTTGTTGAGTGAATATGTCACGCTGACATTCTGAACGCTTGGGAATTTGCTCCAGGTCTCGATTACATGTGAAGGGAAGAGGGACTGTGTTCTTGAGAAGATGGTAAACAGAACAGGTACACGCAGTAAATGTACTAGGTAGACGCATTCAGCTCTCAATGCACAATAAGGCAGCCTGAAAATGTAACAGCACATCTACTCTCTGCAGGAAAGAAAAGTCAGATGTTTGGATTTCAGTTTTCCAACCAAAAGTGCCTTAACTCTGCTGTCAAAGTGAAGGCTTGTAGACAGCAAGCTCACTTCTGCTGTAGAGCTGATGCTGTCAGACATTCCTGCAACATCACAAGGCCAAGAGTGTTATGCTCTTTCTTGACCACAACCAGTGTTTAATCATTATTTTTTGTTTCAATTTATTCGTTATTTTCGGCACCCAGAAGGGAAGGAAGTTTAAAGCACTCTTTTGGCTTGTTATCGTAAATCCGCAGTGTTTCCGAAAGTGTTGCATGAGCTTTTCTGTATCTCCTGTCTCAGTGCTTTAGTACTGGAGTGGATTATATTATCAGCAACACATTATGGGATGAGTGTGGATGTGTGGTTTTTGACAAGCAGCTTATATTTTTATTTTTTGTTACAACGCACAGTGTTTTTTTTTTTTTTCTGGAGATTTAGGATGTTTGTAACTAATTTTCTGTATAAGTTTGTGTATGTCGAATGTTCAGTGGTGAGATAACTGCTTGTTCTGTGCCAAAAGCGTTCTCATTGTCGGGATAACACATTATACATGACACACGTCTAGTTTAATATTTAAAAATGTTGTTGTATTAAGACTGAAGATTTTAAAAGTAAAATTGTAAGCATTACAAATAGCTTTTAAAAATAAAATGGGCTAGTGAAACAACCTGAGTGTGTTACCCATGTTGGTTTTTTAAGATGAGTGCATTCCTGCCTTCACAAGTCACCTAGATGAACTTTACAGTTTAACAACAGTTTAATAAACTGGATTTTATAAAGCAGGTTTTATTCATACGTACCTAATTTAACGATATAAACAAAAACTGTTTCAGAGGTGAAGTACAGTATTTGCTGTCTGAGTTGGGGTGATTCCTGAACTCATAATGATTTTATTAAATTAGTCCTTAGGAAATGATTTAAAAATGCAGATCCTCATCTTTATGTAGTTAGATATTAATCTTGCAGAGTAATAAATTTATTTGTAGTATTGAAGTATTATTTGAATTGTTTTCTGTGTATTTTTGAGAGGTTATGTTCATCTGTTTTTAGTATCAGTCTGCAGGTATAATGTCCTGTTATACTGACCTAATTGACAGAGACGGTAAAACCTGTACCAGTGCAATCCTATTACTGCTGGAGAGAACGTCCATGACCAACCCTCTTCACATGTCCTCAGAAGTGTCTGTGGTCACCATCAGAGGGCACCATGGTAAATAGCATGCGTGTGGGTCACACACGTGTCCTGCAAGCAATTTCTCCAGGAGGGGAGAGCAGCCTGGGACCCCCAGAGATTTTTCTCCCCTTGTTTGCAGAAGTGTTTTTTTTGTTTTTTTTTTTTCCTCTCCTCAGATGGCAGCTTAGTCAATTCCTTTCTGCATTCTTTGTAAGTTCTGTTTGGTGCTTCACCCTGGTGCATTTTAATAGATATGTACATATAACAGAGTTGATATTTATTTCAAGACACAGCTGTTCAACAAGTTCTGGGTTCCCCCAACATCATTTGCTTGAAATCTCAATTTGTGGTCTTGACGAATGTTTTGGCAACAAAGAGGAAGAAAAGTCCATTGCAGGTTAAAGAGAAGATCCTTTTCCCAGGGAGGGTGGATGAAGGAGTTATGTAGCAACGTCAGAGGGAGATACAGAGGGATAAGGGAGCCCTAGAGGATGGAGGGTTTGGCGACAAAGATTTTGCGGGAAGTAGAATGGTTATAAGGTAACTGGGTGAGATGAGATGTGAGTAAGGGACAGATTATGTCACAGAGATGAGATGAGTCAGAAGACTGTAAGGAAGGGATTGAGCTAGAATGGATCTGCAGGGCTAAGACAGGAGAGATGCTGAAGAACATGAAAAGAATATAAAGTCAAATGCTCAGTAGTACAGCAGGAAATAAACCCCTGTGACCACACTTTCTCCCATCTGATGGCGACCTGAATTCCCAGGTAAACTGTCAGTGACGTGGGCTTAAGCTCTTTTAGACAGAAAGCCAATTTAGCACTGAGCTCAGGGCAAATCCGTTTGGTACAATCCCAGCCTCTCCTGGCAAAGACATTCAAAGCTTTGGCCCTCAGTCTCTGTTACTGAGGTCTTAGACTCAATGTTGAACTGTGGTCCATACTGAGGTTCACAGCCCCCCATTACTGACCACAGCATCAAGATGCAGTCTCAAATATGGTCCTCTTTTCTGTCCATGGTCCAAAGGCCCACCCAAGGTTTAAGATGACTGTTTCTGGTGGGAACCAGTGCAGATGGTGCTTTGATGGTGTTAATGGAACCAAAGAACGTTGGCTTGTATGACTAGGTATAGTTAGCAGTAGAATGGTTGCTTGTGTTCGCAGCCTCAAGCTATGCTCTTTACTCTGTATGCAACATGCTCTGTTGTTGTTATGATCAGAAACCCGGCTCTGATATATTTTTTTTCTTAACCGGCATTGGTGTGCGTAGCCAGCCTGGTGGATTGCAAACTACCCTGTGCTGTGATTCAGCTCAGCAGATGAGACCTGCACTAAAAAAACTTGTTGAAACACTTCTTGCAAGATCAGAGCTGTTTCTACAGCCTGAAATGGAGGGCAAAGGGGTCAAAAGCAAGTAGTTACACTTCAAACCACTGATCAGAAATTGATGTTTCATAACACAGTGATGCTGTCTTATTGCCCGATTTTCTACTTTCTAAATTAATTTAAACTGTGCTTGCAGCTGTACAACAAATGAAAAGCTGAAATGAATAAATACCAGAATTGGCTATAGATTTAGTTTTTTTTAATTTGAACAGTACCTGTGGCATATCATTACATATTGTCCTCACTTTAAAGTATTTGCATTTTATGTATGCATTTTGAAATGCTCTTGTTTAATGGGAAAACAAACAAAAAACATTAAAGTAACTGCACCTGTAAACTGAACTGTTTTAAAATGCTTCTGTTTGTGCATTATACATATTCCCGCCTTATCCAAACAGCATACAGTCCAGTTTACTCTGAACAAAATTAATTCATATTTTTACAACACAGCTGTAATACTGTCACCCTTTGGACTGACCAATTTTGTACTATAACAACCATCAGTTACTGTGAGATTTAATTTAAATTACAATCCTACCGATTCCATCGTGTGTCTAATGGAAGTGATTTAACTGAGAAAGATGTATAACTTCATTTCTTTTATATAGTCCCATGGGGAAAAAAAAAACACACTCCTTACTAATACACACACACGCACAGATACATGTGTATATGTGTGTGTGTATACATATATATTATATAATATATATAAAAAACACTAATATATAATATTTTTGTGTGTGTGTATATATATATATATATATAGTGTGTGTGTGTGTGTATATATATATATATATATATATATATATATATAATGTATGTATATATATATAAGGAGTGTGTTTTTTTTTTCCCCCATGGGACTTCAACTGAAATACAGAGGAATCATTGACTCACAAGGGAAAACTATACAAAAACCAAAACATAAATTGACATAAATTAACACAATTCTTCTAACACAGTCAACAGTTCTGGTACAGATGTGGTAAAAGCACAGTGATTGGAGATGTCGCCTTACAAGCTGAAGCTCTCCCTTTTTAATCCCCTTCTGCTGTAGTACCTTTGCTCAAAGTACTTAAATCTAAATTGTATACAGTATGTATACCCAATTATATAAATGGGTACATAATTTTATGTAGTCTGTTGTATAAACCTATTTTAAGTAGCTGTGTGTCAACAAATTAAACAGTTTTGCATAAAAAGTGGTTCATATAAGAAAACGTTCAGTGGTGATCTAGAACTACCCAAATAATTTAATTACACTATTTTTTCCAAACATAATTGTTAATTTATTACACTTTCTTTGCATTGGTGATTGACAGTGGCCTCCTTATCGCATCTATGCTACATACAGGATGTCGTGGAAGTGGATTATTTGCAGGGTGTCCGCATAGGGTTGTGACCGGTGCGGCTCTGCCACTGTCTGACACTGTGCCAGGCAGAGCCTCTTGTGTGACAATTTGGAAGCCTGTCTCAGTACCAGACTAATCTTAAGCCATGTCTTAATGTTGACATCCCTTAACCAGTGTTCGCAACTAGTGGTGAAACGAGAAGCTGGAGAACGTTAAAGTAGGATGTGTAAACATGTGACTGGTTGTCACGCCCCCTTTTGCTAGTGGAAATCTAACCATCTTAAAGTACTGATGGCTCAACGTTCCCAGTTATTTCCATCAAAATGCTTCAATCGTTGGTTCCAGAGAAAATAGAATGTGACAGAAAAAGAGGAGGAAAAGGGTGTGGTATATGAGCTACAGCGACTTTCAGTGTCCTCAGGTAAATTCCAAGCTGTGCTAATTTGTTTTCCAGTCCCTGCACAGTTGCATGGTGGTGGCTGAATCTTGGACTTTGCGCTACCATTAGGAGACGCAGGACAGCAAAACTGTCTGTTGCTTGTTTTGCTTGTACTGACAAACAAAACCATGAGGAACTGTTGTCAGAAATATGCCTGTTCCTACAAGCCACCCACCTGTCATTATTCCTCTCCTCCAGAAGCTAGACAATCACATTTACAAAGAGCCAGTAACAGAACGGCCCTGACCATGCCTTCCAGATCTGCAAACCCCTCCCCAAGGTCTCCAAAAACTGTAGTCCTTCCCAGCATGCTCAGCCAGGCTTGCTTGTCCACTCCCCTACTCATGTTTTGCCCTCCCTTTCTGCTGCTTTCTCCCATTTTCCAACACTTCCACCTTACTGTTGACTTCTTCGGAAAAACCATTGGCTATGGCTTTGCTATCCTTGGCTGGTCCCTCCCTCCATGGTTGGTGTCGGTATGTCCTGTAGTAGAAGTTGGCGAAGAGGATGATGAAGGTGATGGCATAGCAGATTAGGGCCCAGTGCATCCAGTGGGGGAAGTCACAGTCAATGTACAGTGAGTGACCAGCATGGCCAATGGTCACGTGGAACTGGATCTGGAAAAGCACCAAATCTGCTGTTGGTTTGTCAAGCAATCACACTGAACACTTCAAACCCAACAAGCTGTACCAAAATGAACTCAAAGTGTTTTCTGAAAATAGCATGACATACACTGACCACTTCTGTGGTATTTATTACTGCCAAGTTATTTTTGACAGGCTATCATTACTGCCAGTGAAGTGACCTCAGATTAACAAGGAAGGCTGGCTCATGCCCTCTTGTCTATAAATATGATTGTTTTTTACTTATGCGTGTTTCGTCACTGCACATATATACGTATGTAGCACACTGTACACAGGTGCAGCTCAGTAAACATTTCCCACAAGGAATTTCATCCATTCATTCATTCATTCGTTCATTCTTGTACAACACACTCGCACCCATTTTCAGTGTCTAGTGTTGAGAGATGGCAGCTGCTAGTGACGTCAATTTCTAGTGCCATTCAGAAAGTATTCTGAAGGGAAGTTACCATTTGGATGATGGTCAGGTATTTTTTCCACCACAGGTACTTCTGGATCTTGGGCCCAAAGGCAGCCAGCCCATAGTACAGGTACATGAGGATGTGTATGGCTGCATTGATGTGTGCACCAAAGAATGCTGTGAAGTGCAAGAAAAGTGAGGTTTCACGGTAACATTTCTGTCCCAGCATTCAGAAAAATATATTAAATATTGAAACCCTTCACAAAGAAAAAAGTACATGGTTTCGAAAAGGTAGTCAATTGTGGTGATATACGAATCAAGCAATCTCTTGATATTTAAATGAGTAAAGGTAGGATCACAAATCTCAGTAATATTTCAACATGTCATATGGAGCAAAGTAAAAGTTTGACTGCCTGCATTTTAATTTAATGATGCATCATGTTGACATTATGTGCCAACTTGACTTTGATAGAAAAGAGTTACCCTGCATCAATATGTGTGCACAATAAGTCAATCTTTGGGTAAACATTTCTTTAAAGTTGTGAGAATTCTCTGTATTGATTTCTATGATAACATCTAATGAGACAGACAACTGACCACATGAGCTAAACCTGTTACTTGGGCCATTACTAAACTAGGATTAATTTGGTAACCAGCCCCATTCTTTTAACTGTTTCCATTTTCCACTGGATATGTAATCTGTTCTGTCTACTGAATTTACCCTACACTCCACTGTACTACCTCTGTCTTTACCCTGTCTGTTTGCCTTGTGGCGTAAACACAAAACTAGCATCTTCTTCAAGGTGATGCTTAAGCCCCAAAGGTGGCAACTAGCTCACTGACCATCTTTACGGAGGAACACATCGTGCCCCTCCTTTCCTTTCCATTGTAGAGGACATACTCACACAATCCTCTTCCTTGCCTACCCAAGTAGAAAGAGGTGTTCATACCATCTCCTCCCTTCCAAACCCATGTACGGAGTGGTGTCAATCATTTCCCCTCCTTTCCATAGCCCTCCAGTGGACAATACCATTTAGGCTTCCCTTCCCACATGGAGAGAATGGTACTCACATTGTCCTCCGGCCACCCACTTGATGCCAATCCACCAGAGGATGAACATGGTACAGTGGTGGTACACGTGAAGAAAGCTGACCTGATTGAACTTCTTACGCAAGATGAAAAACACTGTGTCGAGGTACTCCACACCTTTGGAAATGTAGTACCACCAGAGCGCTGATGCTATCTGCCAAAGGAAGAGTTATGCACTGTCAGAGTGTCAGTTAACTGCCAATACCACACCTGATCTTTTGAGGTCATACAACCTTGTACTACATTCATCTTCAGCATTATCAGGAGTGCCTCTTATTGTGCCTGTTATGTTTTGAAGGAATTTTCCTCGAAGGCTGACCAATGTCCACAATTTCAGGGGGAACAGTTTTATTCATCTCGTGTCCAGGTTATCTGATACTGTGTTCTACTGTGAAATCTGACTTTCTTGTAATGTTTTTCACTTTATAACTCATTTTTATTTTGCTGCATTCTGTTATTGTTATGCGGTTTTGAGTTTTAAATGCACATATTTACACTATATGCAGATTATTATAATTAAGTCAATACCTAGTGAAACAATTCTTGTAACTGCTGTCTTGTAACTATACCTTAAGCATGATTTACAGTGAGTGAATAATAAATCAAATCTTCCCAAGTTATTCTTAATGATATTAAAAATTTTACAGTGAAGAGAATTATAGGGTTTTTTCTTTTAAACTTTAATCGGATAAGCAAGGTATTCCTTTGCTTTCCTTTGCCCTTACAATATGTTTTAGGACTTTCTTTACACTTTCTTTTTTGCTGCAGGGCTCATTATTATGATACGTGATGGTTTTACACAATGATTAAAAGACTGCTGATATACTAGCAAGCATACAAACAACATGCAAGATCAATGATTTTTAAATATTTTTCCTGGTAAAACCCATTACACCACTAGAACAATACTAGTCATTCTTCCACTCTCATGTTGTGATGCAGTAATCTACCTTTTGCTCTAGGTGGGTGTAGGATATGGGTGGTGAGTTATAGTGTTTGATAATGTCGCAAGGAAATACCTTAGAGGAAGCACTATATTCTCGTGGCACTTGTGGTAATGATATTAGAGATTAGTAGAGCCTGAGACCAGTCAGCTAGAATAGAGTCCAACGGAGGACACCATAGCATAACAGCAGTGAGGGCAGAGGGGGTGGGGAATGTACTGTAAATTCAGGGAGCACACAGGAGTGGGAGGGGAACTGTACTTAGACAATTGTGTAGGCAGACACAAAAAGCAAGAGGATTTGTACTGCAGCAGTAGTGTGGGTGTGGAGAAGGACTACACTGCAACAGAAGTGAGGATGGGTAACTGAATAATAAGAAATTAGGAAAAGGCAAGGTAACAGAGGGATAGTGTTTCCCCTCAGGCACTATTTGTGAAAACAAAACAGTTTTCAATCTTGATTTAGGATAGTAGATGCAGTAACTTCATCTCTGTAGCTATAATTGTAATGAAGTAGATAGCCACTCCTTGAAGGCCAAGGTTGAAATTTTCTTATCAATCTTCACGTTCTTTTTTCAAGCATAAATTACATAACCAGAAAAGCCGAGGTCGCGCCAAGCTGGCACGTGCCTCATTAAGGAGGTCAGGAGTGTCTCTGTAAACCCTTGGAGAGTCAGCTGCTTTTCAGTAAGCTACTTCTACGAGCTAATTCCGACAGAAACCCTGCACTTCAAACATAGTGGAACTGTCCCTCTGTCAGGTTAGCCTCTTTGATTGAGCAGATGTGTTTCCTGCTAAATAAGTCCACCAAATCTCTGCTGACTGAAAGGGTTATGGACTTCATTAATCAAGGCAAATGTCAAACTTTGCTAAATAATAAGCTAAGGATCAAGCGGTAAGGTTTATAAACATATGTCAAAATGTACATATAGACCTGGAGATGAATATTTTTAAGATAGCATTAATGTACTCATTGTGTACTTTAAATTAGTGTTATATACCTTTACGCGGTAAGTTGGCAAAAAAATCACAGAATTTCAATGACTGTTCGTTGAGGTAATCTGCTCTAAGCACAACGCTACAGTTACATCCCTTCCCAGCCCCCACCCTCCATTCCAGATTTATAAAAACTGAAGTAACATTATATTCTATATTTGATTTGACCTTCCTGTTGTTCCTCAGAAAACACAACCCCCAATGTCATACCATCAACTTTGCAACCAAGAGATCTGTCTGCACACTACTAGTGTGCAACCAACATAATAAAAAATAACTTACGCATACAAAAATTGTGTTGGTCAGTGCTTCTGTATTTGCCTACTTTAAAAAAATCATTGTCTAAATTCATCCATCGACCCTGTTCTGCCAGCAGTTTAAACAATGTTGACTATATTCTAAAACGCAGCCAAGGGCATTGGAGGAAACACTCACCCTGACTTCGTTCACGTCATTAGAGTAGTTAACTGGTTGACAGCGGTAGCTGTACCCAGCTGCTTGTGACCCGAGGTAGAGCTGTAAACAGAAAATAAAGAAAAAGCACGTACTATTCAGTTAAAGCAGCTTAAACAAGGCACTGGACGTAATATTTCTTTTAGCATATACAGTACATGGATGGATGGATGTGCTGTCATCTGTACTGTTTATATTAATTTCATACAATAAGTGATATGTCCTCCCCAAATGACAAGAATGTGTTCAGTGGAACCCAGTGGGAAATATCCAACAGATATAATTTGCTCTGCTAATTCCTACCCAAACTACCTGAACTAAAACAATCCTTTACTGCGAACAAGACCGACCTCTTTGAAAATGTAGAAGTTGAGGATGACCATGCTGAAGTTGTAGACGATGAGCGTCTTCCTCAGCTGAAAAGGCTCTCGGTGCTGCATGTACTTGGGTCCCAGCCAGAGGAAGAGCAGGTAGAGGGTGCTGATAGCCAGGGTGGGCATGGGAGACTCCATCAGCGGCCATTTCTCCACACGCTTGTCTTTGGAACAAGCACACATAGGGACAATCTCAGTGGAACTGTGGTCACTTACCAGAGACCTGGGGGTTTCACTGTAGGCCTCTACTCAGCAGTATTCATGTCTACATGCAGCACTAGACTTTATGACTAAGATCTGGTGATGTGAGAGCAGTTACTGGCTATAAAAGATTTATACCAAGCAGTCCCCTTAAAGTTCAGGTTCAGACAATGTCTCCAATAAATGCATTGTCCAGCATGGCAGTTTTGTGTGTCTAATCTCCTGCTGTCTTTCTGCTTCTGGTTCTTCAGCAGAACCTGTCCTGTGTGTATCGTTTACTCACAAAAAATGTGGAATTGCAACTAAACAGTCAAACAGTTCTTTTTTTCAGTTTATACACAGTGGAACAATGTGCTTAAAAACAGTGGAAAGTCCTAACAACTGTGTTTCAGATAAAATAAAACATGCATGAAATATAAAATAATATGTAGCTCACAGTATATTGACTACAGGAGACAGCACATGAGCTTCCATTGCTCTGTGAATGGCTGTAGCCCCCTTGTACATTTAGTGGATTTTAGAGATTAAAATACTTAACTGTTGATGCCATATAGTTTGAGGACATGGCCCCCAAGTGGCATGCAAGAGTCCCCAGCACAAAGGTGACAGCCAGTTAAACCAAAAGAAGACAAGGATGTATTTTTTTAGTGAACAGAAGCTTATGGCTTCAGCAAGAGAAGTGGAAGATGGTACAGCAGGTGGTCACTGGTCCATCTGTTCTTTCTAAGTGTGCAGCTGAAGACCATGTTCAGGTTACACCGCCCCAGTGCATGCTTCTCTATGGCCAGGGCTGGAGGGGGACTCGCAGAGTTAATGTGCGGAATTAGATACTGAGTCGGCCATAGAAACAGGATGCAACCCTGTCCAGCTCTGACAGTGTGTCTGCACAAAAGCCAGAGGGAAACCTGAGCCCTGCTACATCCACTCGCAGGAAGCATGTTTGTCAGTAACAGAAATAAAGAGAAAGTAAACTGATATTTACCTGCAATAGTAAGGCTCCATTTATAGAAGTCCACAGTATCATTTATAAAATGTGTTAAAGTCTCCATATTTCCAGGGTTGTCTTGATTATTCTGAAAAATATTGACATTGAGAATATTATATAAAGAATATGAATAAATCAACAGTAAAAAGAAAAACTGTTTTAGTGGGAAACAAATATTCAGCTGAGAACTTTTTGTCTAAACAGGCTTACAATGTCAGAAAACTTTGTAATTATTTTCCATGTATACAGCATAATATTCTTACTGTATCAGTTAAGGGGAAGTACTTTCCACAAGGGAACTGCAACATAAGTGGGATTCAGTGTAATAACCATCAGTATGCAAGGTGGGGGGCCTTACTGATACACCACGTGATGCCCCCATTTACATCAGTGCCTTCACACAGGGTTCAGGGTAAATCTTGTTTTAGTGGTAAAAACAAAAACTTTGCACTTTTACTGTCACCATGGGGATGCTTTTACTATAGTGAATCTGCATTAATACAACTTACAGCAATCTAACTTCTCTCTGTTAAAGCATTCATTTAAGACCATGTGCACCAGACTGCAGTAAGGTCCATTTTAATAAATTCTACTTGACATAACATTTCATTATTTAATTTGTTATTCCACAAATTAACTGACTTACATGTGTTTACAATAACATTCTAAATAATACTACATATCAGAAACATATAATTAAACAAGAATTGAATTGTAATTGAGGTCAACATACAAAGTATGATTATTAAATGGTTACTTTAGTAGAAAATTTTACTGAGTAGTAGAGGCCATCACAGAGATCACAGCAATAAGTAAGGTTTCTGTCTCACTCTCTCAAGCTACCTGCTTATTTGGGATTTCAGAAGTTTAAGAAAGATTTTGTTTTCATAACACTATATGTAGTATTATGTAGTACATGTATATGAGGAAAAAATACCTGTTACATAATCTGAGAATTGCTCCACCCAACCCTCATGTATTATGGATGGCAGTTTCCATTACTGCACCAAAGCAGGCTTTTTCAGGTGTAAATGTGTTAAGGTTTTTTTTTTTTTTTACTTTTGAAGCATATTAATGTAATCATATTGAATAATTTACTTTTTCTCCTGTTTATTTATATGCCAGATATGCAGTCCTGGAATGTGGTACAAACAGCACATGTACCTGCTGTAATAATAACGTCAACAGTACATTGTGCTGAAAAGAGGTACAATAAAGACCCAGCTTTAGACCAGACTAAGCCGGGGGGCTGCGGGGGGCACCACAAAAGCACCACAAAAGGCTCGGCGCGCGCGCGTCAGCAGGTCTCGCGCACACCAGGCTTAATTCCAGCAGATCTGCCAGTTTTAGACACACACACACCCACACCGAGCCGCTTTACTGGGCTAAAACACACATCATAAACTTTACTTGGCGGTCTGTCTGTTCTACTGTTTATTGATTTGCCTGTCTGTTTCTTTGTTTAAATGTATCAACCCAGGTATTAAGATTGTAAAAGGAGCGCAGTCGATTTGATATGTCAGTCACGATGACAACGTCGACACACGAAGGTTTATTCTACACACAGCAGATCATCTGCCGTCCCGCACCTCTCGGCTCTTCAGTTACACATATTCAACACGTTTACACGTTTAAATGTCCAGCTCGTACAAAAGTCTCATTTCTCAGTTGTACATTTGCACAAACTCTGAGCAGTTGATCCTGTGCACGTGCTCCGCCACCAATAGGCTGTGTTTCAGGTATTTTTCTCACCTGTTCCCACTGTGCCGCTGGTCATTGAGTCGCACGCCTGCTCCTCTGGCGTCGCGTCTGCGGTCGCGCGATCAAGCCCCTCTGTTTGTTTACACGAACACCGGCGGCACGAACCCCAAATGTGCAGCGCTCGCGCACGACGGGTCCCGCTGAGCGCGCGCCCGACCGCCGCCTCTTGAGCCTCCGCTGTGCGCCCGGTGACTGGAGCGGGACGCACGGACTGCGCATGCGCGGCACGCGAACCGACGCACGGGACAGCAGCTCGTCAGCGATCAGTGTCTGCTGACCATCACCTGCTGTTGGACCTTGGAGCCCAGCACTCACCCCGCCTGTCCTGTAGGAACACCGAGATGAACAAATAAGTGTAAGTGGCTGTTCTAAATTTAGAACTGCTGTAAGTTATAACTCGCGGTGGGCAACCACAGCCACGACCCCCCACAAAAACCTGTTATTTATCATGACCACGGACTACTCGGTGCCCTACAGTCCGGACGATGAGGATGGATTAAATATGTCCGAATTCTAAACGGATCTGTTCTTACAGACCAAGATCTTTACAGGAATTACAGCCTATTTTATCTTTTTGAATTATTGTAAAACAGATCTTGTCTAAATCATACCTGCTCAGAAATATTCATGAACACATTATTATTATTATTATTATTATTATTATCATTAGCATGTTCTAATGCGTAAAATCAAAATTGAATCAAGGTGTAGTTTCTTTTTCACGTCACTGCACACTTGCACACCTCTTAGTTCACATGACAAAACCTTTGAAAAAAGTGTCCACTCTATTTCTGCAATACTTGGGAAAACTTTGGAACCGCGAAAACCGAAAATTCCGTTAATTTTCGATTACAGTCTCACTTTTTGACCGCAGTATAGTTCACAGTGTGTTAACAAAAATAACTAACTGAGTACAAATGAGATGCACATAATGGTTAAAAGTATCAGCTTTAAAATATTTTCTGGAATGTATTTTAGGAATAGGAACATCTTAATGTGCATTATAAGAGAGTACGTACTCTATGTAAGCCTACTTTTTCACATACACCTCTGAAACACTCACCATGGTTGCTTTCTGAAATCGAAAATGTATGTTTATGAAAACAGAAGTACAATGCAAGCCTCGTGCCGTTTCTTGCACTAAGACGGACAGTTAGTTTACTTTTATTCGTAAATACGGAATGCAGCGGTTAGAGACCCAATTATTAACATTATATCACTTCCCACTAGGTGGCGCCATGTCACCGAACTAACCGTTAGAATGCAATATGTCGACCTCCTCAGAAGAACATTCATGCATCCTGACGTTTCAGAACATCATAAATGGCCAGGCTCCTTTTGAACTGGCCCACTTCGGTGGTCTGAAACATACCTGCCTGCAGTCTTGGTGCCCTCCGGCTGCCAGTAAAACACAAGTAGCTATATTAAGTGCCTTTCTTGTTATTTTTGCAATTTCTTCATTGATATACTGTAGCTTTGCAAAGGGAAAAATTTTTTTAAAAATTAACAGAATACAAGCTTAGAAAATCTAGTTGTTTTACTTCAAGGGCAGAAACACATATAAATAAGAGCACTTGAAAAATGTTGTGTATTGGACTACAGCTGATGTGTTTGCACCGCATCATTCTCATGGTCTCATTCAGTGCTTTCAGATGTCTCATATTGGATTTATTTATCTGCTTGTGTGTCTGTGTGTGTGGGGGGCACATTTCAAATGCAGTCTTGACGCACTGTGGTATAGTTTTTGAATTACCACTGGTTGTTTTGGGCTCTGTCACAACCTGAGGGTGTAATGTTAAAAACACCACTGAGCCGCAGCTCTGGATTAATACTCGAGTTTGTCTCAGTCTCTCTGATGGAGTTTCGTTGTAATATTCAGTCTGCTGATGAGTTTTTTTGTTCTTTTTCCACTTGCAACTGCAAAGCTCCAGCTGGAAGCCTGTGTCATTCTTAAGCTAATTCCAAAGTCCATTTCACACACATATGCTGTAAGGAAATAATTTTCTTGCCTGCGTGTGTCTATAAAACAGAGATGTCTGACGTGCAGGTATTTTCTTTGGAATCTTAGTGTTTTATCCCTTCCCCAATAATCCAATGCATAGCTGACCAAAAGGGCCAAAGGTGTATTATCCTGAAGTCTTCATGTGCATGAATTCAGTGAGGTATCGCTGTCAGAATATCATTCAACGAAATTATCCTATTTTGTTTTGTAAGAAACAGGTTTTAAAGGCTGTGGAACTTCGGAAGGAGGCTGTGTATGTCAGAACTTTAGCTTAATACTTTTTAGAATTAGCAAAGGCTTCTTTTCTATTTTTCAATTCATTTTTTCCAGTGCTGGCTCTGAATTACTTTTAAACACCCTGCAAAAACTACCACTCAATTTACAGTTTCCACAAGTCAGTGTTTTTTAGACTATGTAGCAGTTTAAATATTCTATTTTTATCTGATAGGCCTTTGGAACTGCATAGGTTGTTATTTCAGATGTTTTAGGTTTATATTTGGGAAAAAATTTAAATAATATAATAAACAACTTGTGGATATCTGTGAACAGTCACATTCCATCCACAGGGTGGATTTTAGCGCTACTATAATGATACACCAAACTCAAACTGTTAAGAAAGGTGGAGGTAAAGCTACTGACTATAGCTGAATTTCCAGTGCAGAGGAGAACAAGTCCATCCTGTTTATTTGTAAAGCGGAGCTTAGATAATGTAGCAGACGTGGCTGTTATGTGCGTAAGGCAGTCTGCTGATTCGCACACATACTTGGACTGGCATAGAAATTATTTGCTAAATTTTTCACTCTCTGTATATAAACATATTCAATATTTACATGCACACCTGTTAGTTCGAGGCAAACTTTAAACAATTGAACCACTGAGGTAGCTTTAAAAAAAGCATTTGTGAACTGTGAGTTTGCCTTAAAGGGGTGATTTTTTTCTCCATCTTAATGAAAGAAAGTGGTGAATAAAAATAACAGTTGTGGCTAAATATAGGGCTCGTTCCTGCGGCTGGGGAGGGAAAACAGGCCCCATTTGTGTTAGCATAGCATTTCCTTCCATCCTACCGTCCCTATTTTGACCAGGGCGGTTTGACCACTCTGCTCTGCTGGAGCACCTCTTCTTACCTCAGCTCACTGGCTCGTGTCTCCACTGCCACAGTCAGCACCAGTGTTTTAAAGGCTTTTAACAGCATTTCCTTATGAGAGAATTTAAATTTTCGCCCTTTTTGCAGAGACTATACTTTAAAAGTCTTTATCATGTGTGGTTAACTTGTTCCTACAGCTCCTCAATAAACTGTAAATCTTTTGTACATTTAGGCAGCAGGATCCAGTTGACCATCACTGTGAAAACAGACTGCCATGAATCAGGCCGTAGCACTGCACCGCGAGACCTGCACGATAAGTTGCTCCCATCTCGATGACAGGTTTTATCATTCCTGAAATTGTCATTGGCAAAGCCTGATGTTTGCAGTTAAATCATTTTGAGAGCTACAGGTCTCCGTTTGTAAATTCTGCCCTTCTAGGTGGAAATACAACCCCTGTCACCATCTTTCAGGATCAGGAGTACAAGAGAGTGAGGGGCAAAAGCCTGGAATCCACGTGCAGTCAGAATGCTGGGCCTGAGTAACGCACCGCATTTATTCAAGAAGAGGTGCAGTCCAAGGTTTGCAACTGAAGGGGGTCATGGAGTGTTTCATTTAACCAAATATATAATGTGCTCATTTAAACAAAAATAGTTAGCCATTCTTTGCCAATGTTTTAATAATCATACCTGCATTGCTGAAGGTGCTGTGAAAATTTAAATAAACTGTTTTGTTATTGTTATTGTTACTGTTATTATTGTTTACTGCTCAGGTTGTTAACTTACTGTTCTCTGAAAATTCCCTGCCACTTATATGATTTACTTGTTTAAGTGTTTGACCACAATGAGCGTTCTCATAAGAATAGTAATGTCCATCGTCAGTTGAGAAAATTCTTCTTCTGGTCTTACAGAAGAGTTCTGAAAGCTTCCTCACTCCACTGGCTCCATTTTATTCCTTATTTTAGCATTTTTGGGTTTATTTCAGCCTTGAAGAAACCTGTAATAAGCATCATCAGACTGAAACTTTTTCAAACTGTCTGTACTTAGAATTATACATTTGGTCTAGTTTTTAAAGACAACCTTTTCATTTTCTTATTGATGCCACTCTAATGAGGACATTATTTTTGGTGTCCTATTCGAATCTGTCTGCACCAAAATATAAGCACAAGGCAGCTTTTAATATATAGGCACATTTTTTGTAATATCGATGGCAACAGAGCAACTCCATCATTTTTGTTTGCACTGGCTTAAGGATGTCTTCCATTTCTTAAAAGTGGAAAATGCTAAGGATATTTTGTGCAGCTCATCACAAAAGCTCAGCCAGCCGTTTCCATATGTGCACCTCATCCACATAACCTGCCTCTCTTCTCAGGACACATTCCAGCCCTTGCTCTGGTTGTCCTCCATGGAGAGTTATATATTTTTTTCTTTCTAAGTTCCAAGTTCTTTTTCAGGTTAACCTACAAGCCTTATGCCTCTCTCTATTTTTAAAAAAGACAAAATATTGATTAAACAAATAATAAACTGACATCAGCTCTCTAAGAATATATAAATGCAGTATATTGCATACATGGAGCTTTAAAACTGCACAAGTACAAAATAATGCAAAAAAGATCAGTTACACTTTTAAAAATAACAATAGAACTCAGAAAAATTGTTTTATGGGTAAAAACGCAACATTAAAAAAGTTTTAAAATATTGTTTGAACATTTATAAAATATGGTAAACCCAAATTGCTGTAACTGTTTCCTGCACTCAGCCAAAGCCAAAGTGAATAAGATGGAGGTGAGTTGGATATATCTAAGAGAAAAAAAAACAAGAAATGGAAACGGAAACTTTTGGTCTTTTTTTCTACTAGTTTAGTCACAGAAAGTTTTATGTCTTCCTAATAACCTAATAATGCATGACCTGCTCCAGCTCAGGATGGATGAAGACAGGTGGATACCTGCTCTATACAGGCTGTGTACCCCTCGCTCTCCCAGCGCTGAATGCAGGTGTGGCTGGCCTGTGTAACACACTTTGAGGAGAGCGACATTTGCTGGATTCCGTATGCAGCTGTAAAGTTAAGCACACGGGGGACTGCAGAGATCAAGCTGAGCAGCTTGGAGAGAACATGCCAGCCTTCTCACCCACTTAGAGGAACAAGGGTAGTTTGTGCTCCTTAGGCCTGTTTGCCACAGATCTGTCGTGTGGCATGCTGGTGGGAAGAGCAATTTTCCCACAATGAAGTGATAATACCAGTTCATTTTGGGGCTTTCAGCTAGAATGACAGCAGTAAAACACATCCAGATCAAGCATCCACTTGAATAAAACTGAAGGTTTAAAATTTACTACAGCTTTCAGCATAAAAGCAAGCTAAATAAATAAAAATGAAAAAGAATTCATGCTGTAATCACTTCAAACCGAATACACAGTAAATAAACATCCTGCCCATATGTATGGCTCTGTATTTATTTATTGCATATTTCTTCATTCCAGCTTCAGATTTAAAAAGTCAAGAGTTCTCAAAATGTGACTGCAGGTGCGTTTTTGTTTTGTTCTGACAGCTCATATGTGTGTTCTTTTGGTTTTGGTGTGTGTGTGTGTGTGTGTGTGTGTGTGTGTGTGTGTGTGTGTGTGTGTGTGTGTGT